>JACCPG010000304.1:0-52476 GCA_016069955.1 Drepana arcuata
AATACCTAAGTCTTTGTTTCTCTCCTCTTGAGTCTCTGCGCGTCCCTCAGTAACATCTCTTACATTACGGACATCCATGGTAATGTGTGTGGTGTGATGGGTCTGTTTATGGCTATGCATTACTTATGTTAGTCACTCATTTATTTGGCAAGGGGTAAATATTGTATGGTTTTGTGGCTATTTATATAGCTCCCTCTCATATTATGATTAATTCAGCTTATTGTACTCTTCCTAATTCTTAATAATTAGGGTTTGAAGTGAGGATGGATAACAACCATTACTTAAGGTGCTATGGCCCTGTGTACTTAAGTTTGTATGGCCCTGTGCGCCATCTGTGTTTAAATATGGTGAATACGAAATGTGACAGTAGATGTGGTGGAATGAGTATTCAGCATAGCAGAAGAGAACATCTCGCCTCACGAGAGGGCAGTGTTGGGCAGCGGGCGGACCCAGCAGAGGGTGCGCGCGCAGGGTTACATAACGGCAGTGGAGCCTTCGAAGGCGCGCGCAGCGGCAGGCGCGGGGCGCGGGGCGATCGATGTGCGCCCGGGGGGAGTCAGTCGAGCGGCGAGCGAGCGACATGGCGGCGCGCCCACCCCGCGCGGCGGCCCCGCGGCCCGGGCCGCGCGAGTAGGTCGCCATGCGCGATGCGGTATGAGGCAGCGCCGCGCCCGGCGGGCCGGCCCCCGCTAGCGGCGCCGCCCCCGCCATGCGAGCGCCGCCGCTGCTGCTGCTGCTGCTGATGGCGGCCGCGGGCCTGGCCGTGAGTCCGCTCACGCGCCTCAACCCCTGGCTGAGCGCGTGCGACCTGGAGGAAGAGGTCACTGGCGGCGTGCGCGAGTGCGGGGGCGCGGCGTGCGGCAGCGGCGGCGGCGCGGCCGAGTTGCTATCGGGGCGCGACGTGCCGCACCTGTGCGCGCTGGGGGCCAGTGCACGCGCGCGTCGCCTCGCTGAGCTGCGGCTGCGCGCTTGCTGTGAACGGTCGCCCGCCTCCGCGCTCGACCGCAGCGCGCGCGCCGACGTGCTCGCCGGGGGGGACCGCTGCGAGCGCACGCTGCACGACCTTCTCGCCCTCGACGCTATGGTAGCGCGCGTGCACTGCGACTTCGTTGATATCCTCACACGATACGACTGCGACCAGTCCTACTCTGTACACACGTGCCACGAGTGCCAGGTGAGTGACGCCAGGAAACGTGATGCCCCTAGGCTCAGACCTGGGTGGTTTTCACTAAAGCTTAAGTAGTAAAACAATGATTTAATAATTAGCACTAGCTACGTAGTAGAAAAAGAAATATTTCACAACAAATCCTTGAGCACAATACTTGTCCACCATAAATAATAAAATTAATAACCATTAAAAGATAATAGGTACGCCAAAGGCTTTATTCCGGTAGAAAATTAATAAAACTCGAGAAATAAAGGCGCTAAATCCATGAGATCACCGCGTGACCCGCTTTGCTACTTAGACGTTTATGTGCGTATCGATCCATTTGGGCAAGTCACGTTTCTTAACCTAAGTGTAGTGAGAGCAGACTGGAGGAGCCGCGAGCGAGGAGGCTGGCAGTATCGCGGTGAGGGTGATGGATCAGCCCCCGACAATTTGTCAGTGTGTAGTGTGGATGACGGGCCGCCGGTGCCCGCTGCCGTGCCGTTACAGACGTAGGCAGCTATGTATTTGTTAAAGAAAACCTTTGTATGTACCTCTACCCGTTATATAAGCATTAAACACGATTTGAATAAGAAATACTCACGTGTTATATTTTATTGGTTACATTTGATTTGATTAAAAGCTCTGGCTGAAAGTGGATGTTTGGTTACAATACACCACTGTCTACCCCTTCGGGGACCTTTGTGGGAGGCCATGATGATATATAATATTACAGATTTTATGAAAGACACATAGTTTATTTATCAAAATCAATTGATTTTAGCGAGAAAATATCATGTTTGATCATAATTAAAATGTAACCAATAAAATAATATTTTATTTACAACAACAACAATTAACAATATTTACATAAAACAGTTGTATAAATAACTACTTATAGCTAAAATATTTTACCAAAATCGGTATCTCGAGGCAACATGCCAAGAAGACTAGCGACATTGGCACGCTGGATAGCAATGCTGATTCTCTGAGCGAGATATGTTTCAGCCCGCCTATCACGAAAGGGTTTGATTTGACGGCGCGAGACCTCTTTAAAAAGATGTTGAGCCCTAGGACCCCAAGGGCACAGGCACAAGGGGACAGGCATACTTGCAGCACTTGAGGCACTTCTGCTGAGCAGCAGCGGTGCGGGCCGCAACCACATCGGTCAGGAAGATGGGAAGGAGCTTGTGTATCGACATACTTAGCGTCCCAGACCAAGGCCCACCCATCCTCCATGGTATGAGAGACATACAATCTGGCCTCCGGCAAACGCCGCGGGCCAGACCGACGGGTTCAGCATAGCAGGCACGCCGGCGCTGACCAGGGCCCGGCGTATCAAAGACATTGAAGGATAATGACGTGACATACGGCCAGCACTGCTGATGTAGTGACCTGAAGTCATTGACATTATCCCCGCAGTGACACCCATGTGAGACAATACATTTTGCGCCTAAACGTAGGCTCACACAATCTGACAGTTGCCACCTACTTAAAATTTATTATATATTGTATACTTATAGAAACAAAAAAAAATATGACACGGAGTTGGAAATCAGTCACTATCTTATTTACTTATCTTATTAGATGTTCGTTGAAGAAAATAATAGCCCCCCACTTACTCTTGCCATGATTATCCATTTTGGGAGAACAGTTTGTGAAAGGATGGTAACGTCAAGAGCACTTACTCAAAACATGGGAGCATGTAGAAGGAGACTAATGACCGTGAATGAAGCGAAAGAGGTCTGTAAGTCTAGAAGTTACTGACGCTCTATTAATACTACCAAGCGTGAGGAACTCCTACAGATTATGTATCTGTTTGTATGTTTTTCTGACCATACAGACATGCCACTTGTCATGTTGACACCGGTATCAAAAAAGTGGTTGTTTGTACACCTCGTCGTGGAACCCCTTGGAAAGTCTTGAACATAATAAACCTACAATTATTAATGCAAGCAAAGGAATGAATCCAAATTATGTTTTTTTATTGCGTTTTGTAACAAATATGTATCTATTCGCCGATTTATCTGCGTAACAAATTGGTTCTCGAGTTCAGTTTTCAGTTTTTCTTTTGTATTGTCTCTCGTAGCGTGGGTTCCGGGTTCCGGTTAAGTAGCAAAAGTTCTACTTAACCGGGCAAAGTGTGCAGTTTTATTACAAATCCCAATTCAAATAAATCAGAAGAGTTACTGTAATCGTTAAATGTATCTATTATTATGATTACTGTTATAGCAGTCATTAAGAGGATATATATATTTATGATGAGGATATATATATATATATATATTTTATATTTTAATAAAAAGAAGTATTTATCTACTTACTTTATTTTGCGTCATAACCGAGGTCCCCATTCCCCATTTATAGAGCTTTTGTTCAAATTGACCACTTCACTTCTGTGACGGATTTCCATCTTGCGGATTATCTCCCATAAAGAAACTTCGAGACTGACTTTTTAATAACGCTGTATACAATCGTAAGCTATATCGTAATGAATAAGATATAGCATGCGATGAAACAAAGTAATGAATGAATTTGCATTTGTTCCAAAGTCACGCAAAGTTGTGTAGAATTAAATATAGTCAGCGGGCTCGAGAACTAAAAAGGGGTTGTAATATAACGGTATTTCAGTGGGGTTGTCGATGAGTTAGATTTTGGGTCCGCGTGGGCGAAACCGCGAATAAAGCTCACTAATACATAAATGCCATTGTGGGTATTCATTCTACAGCATTCTCGGTCTCCGTGATCGATCACCGGAACGTAGCTTTTGTTAGCCGAATTTGCGTTGACAACCCCATCGCGGTGCCTGCTACGTGGATCTATTGAGCTCTAAATACCTACATAATATTTAATAGTGTGCCATCTAGGGCTGCCAGATGGTCGGGATTGGTATGGATTCCCGACATTTCATATTATGCTGCGACCCACAGTAAAATACAGGCAATTATTTTCTAAGGCTCTGCGTATAATCATAATATTATGGCTTTATTGGGTGTTTGTTGATTATAAAAGGGAATCAATTGGATTAAAAAAATAATTGTTTTCGAAAACGATCCGAATAAAAAAGTATTTGGTCTTAAATTTTGATATTGCTATAGCATCACAAGGTGTAAGGTTATGTTAAAAAAGGCAAACGTTAGAAAGACAATATTAAATTAAGAACTAGCAGAAAATTCTATTTCGCTAAGAAGTCTGTCATATAAATTGAGGGCATTGATCATGATATAATCAATATTAGCAAGTTACACCCCGTGTAACTAATAGCTGTGTCACGGAAGCTTTGTTGGGCTTATTGGCAGAGATAAACCACAGCCTTATATAATCAATCAAGTAGCATTTTGTCTATTTCGGCTTAGAGCAAGTATTTTTTGCCCTTGACCTTGGTGCAGGATTTATGGAGTCATTGCTCTTGGTTCAGGTACAACTTCGTGTTATCCAATTGTATACTGACAGTATAATTGTATTTTCGCCATGTTGACTATATCTGCATATATTACTATGAAATTTGACAACGAACCGACCAGGTCCAAACTGCAAAAAATATTTGACGTAAATAAATAGAGACACAAGATACATTAATATATATAATTATATATAAGTATGTACGTGATAACATAGATGCAAAACGACTACTAGTAACCGTTACTAATCCGATAAGGACTATTTTCAGGAAAAAAGGTATCCTATGAGCTAAATATAGTCGTGATATTATAAAAATGTTTGTTGCCAGCTGGGTTCGAACCTGCGATTATTATTAATACAACCAGACTGTCAGGTGCATACAAAGTATGTAATTCTTCATTGATAGTATGTAATTCAATATAATTCTTAGCATAAAATTTAATTCTTTAAATATAATTTATTGACTTCGAATCAAGTTTATGAAAAACATAAATGTGACGGTAGGTACAAAGTAATAATAAATATAAATTAACTATAAATATAATAAATGACCCAAATCTGTGTCACGCGGAAGGGTGCCAAGAAGACTAGCGGCATTGCCACGTTGTATGGCAATGCTGATTCGCTAGCGCTCTTGTCACGGGAGGCTTCAAAAGTATTATATATATATGTAACTATATTTAAAACTAGCTGTGCCCGCGACTTCGTACGCGTGAGTTTTACTAAAAAGTTATTGTTCAATTTCTTACAATGAAAGTAGCCTAAATTACATCAGCTATCTGCCAGCGAAAGTCTCGTCAAAATCGGTCGAGCCGTTTCAGAGATTAGTCGTAACAAACAGACAGACAATTAAAAATTTTAAATAATGTGATTTTGCTATATGTACCGTGTATACATCCATATGCATTTAGTAAAAAGCGGTTATTTTAATATTACAAACAGACACTTCAATTTTATTTATTTGTATAGATTACAAATACACTAATCTATCACTTTAAGTGTTACAATTTCCACTTCCACTAACACTTCATACTCATCAGAAGCACACGTGAAACTTGTCTCAAGCAAACAATACTGCAGGTGGTTTAATTACGAATATTGTATATTATTATTCCTATACGTACATCCGTTGTTATAACCACTGTCGCCGGTTACATAGCGTGTCGTTACCCATTTCCTGTTCTTGAAGATGTCACCTGCAATTGAAAGGACTGAAAGCTTTCAGTCGTTTGCAGCCCGATTAACTTCACCTATTTGTACTTACTTTACTGGATTTTATTGCAAATGGTAATATTAAACGAGAAAACTTTTATAAGCTATTCAATTATGTAATTCGAAATACTGTTTATATGTTATTGATACTTAACTGGCTATGATCGGTTGTCTAATCTGCGAAGCTATAGAAAGAGCTTCTCTTTTACACCATGTCTCTGTTTTAGAGTCCTGTTCACCTTAAAACTCGAAGTGTAATAACACTACGTACATAAAAACATTGGTGTCTGTACAAGCACGCTTCATCTTGCATCGAGAAAAACATATATATATTTGCCTTAATATCGAACGAAAGCAAAACTCATTGGTACTTACCGCCGGCAATTTTAATTTTGTAAGCGCCTACTCGGCTAAAATCGACGTAAAATGTTCTTAAGAGCTAATTGCATTTTTATTATAGCTATAGCAGGGTGCATTGTCACGGCTCTAGTAGCCAACTCGCGGAGCACTTGGCATGTGTAAGCCGCTTAGAGCTTGCTCATCAACGTTTGCAGGCGCTTGGACATATTATACACGTAAGATTTGTTGCTACCTATTTATGTCGGAGGGCCGGGTTTGAATCGCTTGCTTCGTCGGGCAGACGTAGGTTGTCGTGAAAAATAACGTTTATTACAATTTACAGTTTAATAAACTATGTCTAACTTGTACAACGTACGGAGATATAAACAATTTAATGTGAGTAGGAACGAAAAGGAGTGACGGTTCCGTGGCGTTATCTTTCGCCAGGAGCCAGGGAGCTAGTGTGGAATGTACTTCCCGCGGGCAGCGCTCGCCCGATCCGATGACGTCACGACTCCGTTAAGCACCACCGATGTCAAGGGGTTTACAGCAATCAGCGAGCTTTCCGTTTCTTTGGTTCATGACCGGATGCGACATATATATATTTTACGCCTCTAAGGTGACAAAGAAGCACGCGGCCTGCCTAAGTGGTACGCGGTTACGGTTACCCTATGGATGCTTGAAACACCAAGGGCATCGATCACGCCTTGCCGACCATACGAACGCTTTTCAGATCTTTTTTCAAGAAGTCTATGCTGTACAATCTCTGAGGAAAACAACGGGGAGTTCATTCGATAACCTGAGCATTTGCGGAAAACAAACCCTTTGTAACAGCGCGGTGCGGGATCTTTGTGGTTCCTAGGTATAGGGATGAAGTCCCCGTCGATCGCGAGAGTAATATAATCTATATATATATAAATATTATGTTGGTTTGTGTACGCCTCAAGAACTCAAAAAGTTCTGCACCGATCGAGCTGAAATTTTAGCATGATATATAATCGACATCAAGGATTGTTTTTATATTTTTTTGCATCAGTCACATATGCACAGCGAAGCGTGGCAGGGTATAGCTAGTATTATATATATATCAACACATGTCCATGCTCCATACATATCATCACACCGATACCCTCAAGTGGTAGGCAGAGTGTCTTTAGATTTCTTCTTCTTCAGGCCATTTCCCATTTCTGATTTTGGTCTCCTAACCGTCCTTCTCCAGGCACTTGGTTTCTTGGTCGTCAGCAGGTCTAGGTTACCTTTTGCGAGGTCTTTATTGATAACCGGTATCCATGTTAGTCGGAGCCTGCCACGAATTTTTGGTCCCGACTCCAGCTGCAGCACTTTCTTCGTCATTTGGTCTTCATTTAGCAGTCTCTATCATATATACATACATATCATCACGCCAGGTCCCTAACGGGGTAGGCAGATATATAAGAGCGCCAGTTCTCTCTAGACTTACATACCTCTTTCGCTTCGTCCACATTCATCAGTCTCTTCATACATGCTCGTCGAGTACTCTTAACGTTCCCGTCCATGAGCGTCCATATATATAATTCTATACTTAAATTATGTCTTCCGACTTAACGGGGCTATAATGGAATAGCAGACGGCTCTACAGCGCTTGGCTTAAACTTTCTCTTTTCCCACAGATAAGCAACAAGCGTAGAAACCCTAAAAATGAGCGGCATTTTCCGTTCACAGCCGTGGGTGGTATTTAAGTGAAAATAATGTTCTCTCTTTATATAGCCCTCGAAAGAAGAAGCAGCCTTTGGAGGTTGGGTTCTTGGGATAGTTCCGAGCTCCCAGTTGCTGTTAAAAAAATAAGATTAGGTAACCTTAAATTGACCTTTCAGATTGGATGGGTTTTTAGCGTTTGTGATGATTTTGTTACTATATGGAATAGTTACACCGAGTGTGATAATCTGAACCAAATTATTATGTTTCCTCAGACATAAGCAGAATTAAAAGCACATCTTGCCAGATATTTTCTGTATCATCGAAAAGACGAAAATGATTCCGTTACTGAGGGCCTTTTAAAAATTTCACGACTTTTTTCAAGACTGCTAGAATGGTAGAATAATGTTTATCCTCACGCCTTCCCACAAGGGTCCCCGAAGGGGTAGGCAGAGGTGTATAGGTAGTACCCACACACCCACTTTCCGCCAGAGGTATATTAGGTGCCAACGTGACAGATGGCGAGTCCATCGCCGTTACTCAAGCACGACTATACATACGCCTTTTGAATTTCTTCTCAGACGTATGCAGGTTTCCTCCCGATGTTTTCCTTCACCGTAAAGCTCGTGGTGTGTACTGGTAACTAATCACTGTTTTTCTGAATAATGTTTAATAAAATAAATATCTATAATCACGTTATTTATTTATTAACCTAAAACAACAGCAATGTAAATTAACTCAAAAGCACCATTTAATCAGAGGCAGGCAGGCATCATTTGAATGACTACATTTATTTTGATGATTATGTATGCAGGTTTCCTCACAGGGAAGGAAATATACGTTGTGGCAATTTCTACCACTGCAAGGCTAATTTAATATAGATAACAAATTGCGCTTCAGTGGAATTGTAATTGTAACAATTAAAGAATTCACTGCGACATTAACTTCAAAAGTAAGTTATTCGTGGTTATCATGCTCCGTTATCCGTTAATTACTTACCTAAATCAAACCTCAAACAGTCCGGGGGTATGCACAAAAGAGTTCAAACACATTGAAAGCGAGAACCTTTTGTGTGTTTGTAATGTGTGAAATAGCAGGTGTGATCCATGGATTAAATTAATGATATGAGTTATGCCAAAGAGCTCCATCCGGGTGGGTTATCGCTACGGGGCTGTGGAGACGAACAGTTTCCACTGCCATTGTTTTGAGATATTATATAATAGTATATATTAATGCATCATCACGCTTTTCTAGGATAGACGTATACCATCTTCTTTACGCCCGATATGATACATATATTTTGGTGCAGCTTGACAAATGCCGAGTGTAATGTCGTCTTTCAGGCATGATTGTGCATTAAACTTCTTCAAAATATGCTATACTACTACTAGGCTCACTAAGTTCTTCCTTGTTCGTGGTGCGATTACCTTGCAATATGTTTATTCATCAAAAGTACCAATTGTAATATAAACTATATAATAATACAAATAAACTACTACCTATAAATTGAATAATTGTCCCTAATCTGCGTCACGCGGAAGGATGCTAAGAAGGCTGGCGGCATGTCACGTATAACAAAGATGATTCACCGAGCGAAATATTCGCCAGCTCTCTTGTCACGGGAGGCCTTGTAAGTTTCCTCGAGACATCCTTATAAAAATGAAGAACACCTAGTCCCCACGGCCCTAGAGTTTCAAGCCCAAGCGTCACAGAATCGTACTCATGGCTCAAGGCATATTTGCGGCGCAATTTTATAAGCACTCCTGCCGGCAGGCCGGAGGTGTCTGGGAGGTAAGTCGGAGCCAGAGTGTCGACGCACTGTAGAACACGGTAGCGTGGATTGATTACATTATTCATTTTGATGTCATCATGGCTTATAAAAAATATTTTACATTCTACATCGTGTAGATGAGATGTATTTTATAAGCGAGCGTTAAGTTCATAAATCAAACTGTTTTTACGAACTAAGCAATCGAGAGACCATTAATAAGATCTTTGAAAATATCTATTGACACTGTAAACAAGATCACAATGCCACGTGACTCGTGGATTTTTCTCATGCATATTTTGAGTAAACGCCGAGGAAAGGTGGCTATAGGTAATGCGCAGTCGACCGAATAGGTTAGATAAGTCGTCCAAAGTAGCAAATGTACATCTAAAAGCAAAGTACGGTCGGGGGCCGGCTTGCGAATGAAGTTTCATTCAAAAACACGCCTCGGATTGAGGTTAAGTGGCGGTGCGCAGGCGTACAACCGGCGCATGCCCGCTGACGCCGCGCCGGCTCGCAATGATTTCCCACCTTTCGTAGCATTTTGAATTTAACATAATACGTTTGTACAATTCCGTTTCAGATTTAATTTTCATTTGTCGTGACTTTATCTGTTTAACCCATTACCATCCTTCTATCCACAAATTATATGTTGATATGCGGTCACCAAGGCCTTGAAACGTATGCTTGCAACACTTGCGCTATTAGCTATATTGAGAGGATATCTGTGCTAGTAGTAGCTACGAGCAGCTGTGCCTTGTTCCAGTACATCCAATAGATACCTAAAGGAGTCATGGAAACATTAATCACCGCAGGACAACACACGACCTAGGAGCAGTGTCTTTTGGCTGTGAACCTTGGTCGAGTGGACTTAAGTCGGGCTTAAAGTGAACCGCTCCTTTCATGCAATTATAATCTTGATCAGAAAATCCGTCGTGATCTATCGTTACATATGACAACTGTATTCCTATAATTACCTACATAAGGTATTTACTGAAATTGCTATTGCTATATCTGAACATCTGATAGTCTTTAGAACTTTAATGAATGAATACTTGTGAAAATTTCGAAGACAAAACTCAATTGAGAACACCTGCAGAAACTGTGCATACATGGGTCATCATAATAGATATAATATAGGATTTTATGGAAGGCAAAAATTACATACACATGAGAAGCTTAGCAGGAGCGAAACACGAAACACGTGAAAATTCATGTTTCGAGTTCTGTTTTATATTCATCATTAATAGTTTACAATAAGTAACCCATAAAGTGGAATATATTTACTGCTTCAAAATAGTACAAACTGGCCGTGCCCTGCGGTTTCATCATGGTTTAATTTGATTATGAATACGTACGTATAAATGTACGTATATCACTGCTCCGCTCCCGTGGGAACCTACTTCAAGAAACGGACATTCCAATGCAAAAATATCTTTATAAATCAGATCAAGAGTTCCTTTGCCTCTCCTCTCGCCTTCCACGTGCAATTCATCCCCATTTGAACCAAAAAGGTCTCGTACTGCGTTACAAAAGAGTTTCCTTCCGTAAAAGCTCAGGCTGTGGAATGAACTCCCAGTTTTTCCATAGTTGCTCAAGGAGGGTGTGAAAAGACCTGCAGGGTCGACAGCGCAATACCCCTGGTGCTGCAAGCGTCCAGACCGCTTACCATCAGGCGGACCGGGTGTTTGCCACCCGTGGGGTATAAAAAAGTTCCGGAAAATAGGAAGGTTAACTAACAAACTCGCCTTCTTTTAAAATATTAGAATATATGCGTAACAAGCAAATATAAGACCATCTCACTTATAGTCCGCTCTGCGACAATCTTGATCCAATTCGTCACTGATCTTTTCTCCCAATAGAACGATTACCATACCATATATTTATATTTGATTTACTGACCTTTACACCGAAATTTAAAGATACCGCTAAGAAAAGAGTTATTTAAATAGTTTAAAACACATCGAGGAATTCATATAGTATAACAGTCGTGTGCTGAAACTAGCGCGAACGAATGAAGACGCTGATTATGGTAGTAGTGTAGTGAAAGTGAATCGCAGTCTAGAGAGAACGCTCTACCGTCTGTACTTAGCCCGTACCATGCGCGATTAAATGGCGTAAGTAAAATCAATACTAACAGACAACAACTTCTATAATTAAATTATTTTTCTTTAGTTGAAACCCGTCTACTGGCCTCAAGAAAAGCGGGCCATGGGCATAACAACACTAGGGATGAGCATTGCTGACCCTAAAATTCATCCACGACGCTACACCAAAAAGTCTGCACAAAGCAGAAGCAATATTATTTGTCAGGGTGAAGGTGTAGTGTAGTCAAGTTGGCATTTGCTTATGGTGTATTGGCGTGCCTCTTGTCGAAAGGACTACGGTAAAATTTTCCTGTAAGGGAACGATCGTGGGTTGGCTACGAGCGGCCCGTCTACGGCCGCGCTCCACTCCGCTATGACCTACTTGCATTACGACGACCCACATTCGCTCACACATTTGGGAATTTTAATGTGAGTTGCCATCGCCTTCGCTACCGGACTATAACCCCGTATTATGAACCTAATGGACTTACGCGTTAGGTAGATAAAGCACAGTATCGTATGTTCAATACCTTATATTCAACATACGAAAAATCAGTTTTCACACTATACTAATATAGGCCAGCCTTACGTTCCACATAGTTGTTACGAGAACGGTACAAATTTCCAATGTCAAGATATTATATTTTTCATAATTGGGGTTCACTTATAACCCCCGGATGCGACCCAATACTATCAGAAGTTATAGGGTCGCCGACGTTTGACATCAGCGACCCTGCTTGGGCTTTCCTTATTGTAATCTAAGGTTGGATCGTTTTGTCAGCATTTTTATTGTATTACGATTTAATATATTTTTGCATTTTAGTCGGGATGTTTTCTTATCTTTAATATAGTTTTCTTCATTATAATAGCCAACCTTATTGTTCTAGTTAGCTCTGGGTTGAGTGGTTCCCACACGAAAGTCTAATCATAAGTTTAAACCTGCATATTCACATTAATTGGAATATACAATGAAAATAATTTTGTGAAGATATCGCCTGAGACGTATGCTATACTATATTATTATATATATCTGTATATATTTTTTATAATTCATTATATATCACAGTTAGTCTGGGTTATGTGTATTAAGTATTTACCTTAATTAAACTACTCTGGTTTTAAGAAGCTATATTATTTGGCCATGGTACCTACTTGACAAACGATCTAATAACGTAAATTGTTTAGACTTTTTTAAATACTCAATACTAGCTTTTTATTTGTAATATATTTTCTAGACAAATAGTATACCTACTACCAAAGTAAGTATTTTTTTATATACTCGGCTTTATGAGTCGGCCCGTCTTGTTAGAACAACATTTCTGCTACCTATAACCACATGAAACCAATCGGAGGTATATCAATTAAAGTGATTGCAAGATCCAGTGGATCTTATCCCGAATATAAAAAAAATACATAAAAATAAACCATTCTCTTTTATGCATGTCTGCTAGACTATGAATTAAACATTCTTATTAGCGAAGGATGACACCTGAAATGTGTAAGATGCTCGGCTTAGAAGCGATGAGAAGAGTCACTCGGGCCATGTTTGCATACATGAGCACAACACAGCTCCACAATGCTGTTGTTTTAATAGCGGGAACTATTATACATTCAATATTTAACATTGCGCAATTCAGTGCTTACATATTACTCTGGTAATAGCCGTATTTTCCCCATGAAGTGAAATGCACTAGTTAAATCGTATATGTTCCCTCTATTCTCTGCCTACCCCATTAGGGACTCGGCGTGATGATGATGATGATGAAATCGTATACGTTTTCATAATTGTGAGATCTTTAAAATTAATTATTAATTAAGTGATTTCTGGTTCATACATGCAAACATTATTTTTTTCCTAGAAGAATCTTTATTACTAATCAATATCATAAAGCACAATAGAAATGAAATAAACTAGACTAAATAAAACGTCGGTCCCAGCTAGTTATCTCGCGCGAGGGTGCCAAGAAGGCTGGCAGCGTTGCCACGTTGTATGGCAATGCCGACTCTTTGCGCAAAGTACCACCATTTTTGTCACCAGATGCCTCGATCAATTGACGTGATACTTCTTTGTGCAGTAGCAGGGCCCCATGGTCGAAAATAAACGTGAAGTATTTTATCAATTACGCGTTTTCTGAAACAACCCGGAAATTTATGTTCAATCAAGTCCCTGATCTTTGAGATACGAGATGGCTTAGGAGTATGCCTTGATAAATATAAATTGCTTTGAAAAATAGTAAGGCATGCCCCTAATCATCATCATCATGATGCATGCCTTACTATTTTTTATAAATATATATAATATATCCTCACGCCTTCCCACAAGGGTCCCCGAAAGGGTAGGCAGATGTGTATAGGTAATAAATACTATTTTTTAACACTTTTAAAACATACTTACTAGTATTATATACGTAACTCTCGTGGCTAGGAATTAAAACAGCGTTTTAGGTAGCACAGTATGCTAGTATACTGCATAATAAATAAAATTACTAACACAAATACAATGTTGCTTTTTATTTAACAAAACCGTGCTCAGAGTTTACTAAGAATTTTCTTAGTCTTTTCAGTGTCTGGTAGCAGCATGAATTCGTATGAAATTTTCGTACACACTGTAACGTGTTAAGAAAAAATTAATAAATCGTTATTCTGAGATAATCTGGCGGAGAGACCTATGTCAAAGAAAAACTTGACTGTTCAGAGTATTTCACGACTTGCAGTGAAACTTTTTACGACACGCCACGCGTGTCACCAGTATACCATTTCGTTGGTATAGCAGTAGTTTTACCCGCAATGTTATTTGTTCTCTACGTATGATACATATAACTCTAGCAGAAATGACCAGCGAGAAGTTTGACGGCGGCCATTTGGACAACATCTCCATAAATCTTACATCCATTGAGTACAGATGTAGCTACCAAATAATAATAATTGAATAACGTTCCAACTACGTAGATTAAATCGATCGGATACTCAAGGACGGGAACATCAAGAGTACTCGAAATCGGCGAGTATGTATACATATGAAGAGACTGACGAATGTTGACGAAGCGAAAGAGGACTGTAAGTCAAGAGAGAACTGGCGCTCTACTCACTCTATCTACTCCGTAAGGCGTGATGATATGTATGTATGGAAAATCCTAAACAAACGCTCAGACATCGATTTTTCAAAAACATTCGATCAATCATTACATGTATGCAAACATCGACTTCGCTCGAATAGAGACATATTTGAGATTTGCTGTAAATGAATGTTGATCGGTATAGATCCATCTCGTGTGGTCTGGAATGCTCCCTGACGGACACCCGCAGTGACGCGCTTACATAGTCATGTTTTATTAATGCAGTGCATACATTACTTTGTGCAGCGCCCGTTTACTGCTGCCCAAATTACTGCACTGAGCTGAATACTTCGCTGGCTTTCATACGTTTCGTACCATGTAACCATATGTTTTGAAGGAAAGGTTAGACAGTTTATCAATAAATGTTAACAGATTTTTTTCCATATATGTCGCTTTCAGTTTGCCTGTCAGAAAGACTATATAGAAAAAAATCTGCCGAAATCAATATTTCAAAGTAATCACAAAGGTTTCTGATAATTATAGTACATTTATATATATATTGAAATTATGTTTTTTTTATACCACATAGGTGGCAAACAAGGATGCAGTCCGCCTGATGGTAAGCGGTTACCGCCGCCTATTGCAACACCAGGGGTATCACTCGCGCATTGCCGACCCAAAACAACCAATTCATGTGCATTGGTGTGATTTATTAATACGCTTTTATATGTATTACATGTTTCCCAACTAAAAATAAATAACTATTGTTTTATGTGCATTCCTCTAATATTTCAAATATTCACAATTATTACTTAGGTAAGTTGTACCCATTGTCATTTAAACAATGTTTTGCTTAGATTTTTCTTAAGTTAACAAACATCTGCAGGCAATACGAGGGCGCAATAGTCTATGTTTAAAACTCCGAACGTTGGGAATCGTTAAAAAGAAGTTGAAGTAAATAAAGGCTAACAGTTGTATGTAACGGGAGCTTTGTTGCCAAAAGTTAAGTTCATTATAATTAGAGGGTGAGTCACGAAAATTAATACTTCTCTTTCGTTGCGGCAGTCTCCCCTTGTGAGATTGCGACACGAGGGATGGATGAAATATTATACAGATTTCCTTCTTTTCGCTAGCTATTAAGATTGTCATACTAGACTTTTGATTCGAAACCGTAGCGCGAACAGCAGGACATAAGCCGATCTATATTCTTCGAGTGAATACTTAACGTTGTCGATAGTCTTTTCGGTTCATGAATGAAATTCATTAATGTGGTAAGAACAATGAAAACATACAGTGTTTATATTTTGTAGATTAGTTTCTATCATTCGTACACTACAAACAAGGTATACTTTTCCCTAAATGCAAAAGCCGTATAGGCCGTGGTGGCCGAGTGGTTCGGGTAGTTGCCTGCAACACAAAGATGCAAGTTCGAATCCCGACTGTACCAATAAGTTTTTTTAACTTAAGTACAGTGATTAGTCACACCACGAGCTTTACGGTGAAAAAAAAACAACGAAAGGAAACCTGCTTACGTTTGAGAAGAAATTCAAAGGCGTAAAGTCGTGCTTGAGTAACTGCGAGAGACTCGCCATCTGGCACGTTCGCACCTAAATATCACTGGTGATTGTACCCCCTCGGGGACCCTTGTGGGAAGGCGTGGGTTATATTATATGTTATTATATAACAGATAGTTTATTTACATAGGTATGGAGTTAGGAGCTGCTTTTAAGATGTAAAGTCAGTTTAAATCATTCTTAAATTGTATTAGGGGCGGATAATTATTACAATATCGTGCCGACACGTTAAAAATACGGCATTAGAAAAAAATTGCATGACTCGAGCTCATTCAGTAATGAGGTACACGTGCAGGAAAAGCTCCATCGTTGAGAGAGGTGCTTTAGTGTTATTAGGTAAGCCGTAGAGCGAGGTGCCATTAAACCCAAAGTGTAAATTATCCCACGTCATATGTAAAGAAAAATCTGAAAGCATTACATGATACGCTTTCTTGATGGCCGTCTGGTCTAGTGGTTAGAGCTCCTGAACTTGACGTCGCGGGTTCGAATCCAGCTGAGGGCAGATATTTGTGAGATGATCACGAGTATTGGTGTGTGTGTGTTGTTATATGAGAAGGAAAATATCGAGAGGAAACCTGCATACCTGAAGAAATTCAAAAGAAGTATGAGTACTAAACTAGATCTTATAAATGCATGGTTTATTGTGTCTTGGTACGGTTGGAATGAATATACAAGCACGGAAGTCAAACAGTGCCAGTAATTTTAATTATTGGCGACGCACATTAAATTATATAAATGGCAAATATGTTTTTAATGCGATGTCACCATTTTGGAGCTAGTATAAAAACGATGCAATTATGTAACAACGTCAGCGAATTAGTGTTTGCGTTGGCGGGGGGCCAAGTGCAGCCGGCGGAGGCTCACCCAAATAAAGAGCCGGCTCGTGAACCGTATCAGCCGGGTATCGGTGATGTACGGCCACTGTACCCATACTTGCAGTGACTATTTTTCGCAAAATTAATGGGTTTTACGATATCCTGTAGCGCCACGTCTAATGATACCATACGTGCCGAACATATGTACCTACATCAATACATAAACAATACACACAGACCTATACAGAGGCGGCGTAAGGCGTGGGCGGTGTAGGCCACCGCCCATGGCCTCGCGCCTTACAGCCGAAAATGAATTAATGGAAAAAGGCAAAAGTACCTGCCACAAGGTTTTTCTTATAATAAAAATATTCTACTTATAAATAATAATAACTAAATATTTTTCTCAACTTAAAAATATTCCACCCTTCGGCGCACAAAATGCGATATTTCTGAGAAACTAATTATATTATAAGAGCCATGGTGGTCGAGTGTTTCGATTAGTTACCTGCGAGACAAAGATCGCAAGTTCGAATCCGACTGTACCAATGAGTATTTCTGATTTTGAGTACAATGTACAACAATAAGTCACACCACGTTAGCTTTACAGTGAAGGAAACATCGAGAAGAAACCTGCATACGTCTGAGAAGCAATTCAAAGTGTGTATAGTCGTGCTTTAGTAACGGCGATGGACTCGCCTCGCCATCTATCACATTAGCACCTAAAATATACCTCTGGTGGAAAGTGGGTGTGTGGGTATTACCTATACACTTCTGTCTACCGCTTCGGGGACTCTTGTGGGACGCGTGAGCATATATCATTTTGTATTATATATGTATATATATTTCTTTATCTATTATTTTTTACTTGGTTATATGAGCCACTTATTAAACGAATAAGCGATTATTTAAGCACATACTATATAAATAAGTTGACGATGGAATGAGTCACAAAATTATGAAGTCCAATTAATGTGGCGGTCGGTTACGTAACCGTATTGCGCAATCATCTCACCGATATTTGTTACCAACGCATCCAAATATACTTTTCTACTAGCTTCGTTCCAAGACAACTTTATACGTTTGAGATGAAATTAAACGACGTAGGTATAGCGCCTGAGTTATAACAGGAAACGATCCTGCTACACCTTACTTATTAATGCGTACTTACTTTCTCTCAGAGATCCATGTGTGCTTGGGTAAGAGTAATTATGCATGTGAATTTATGCCTGTGGAACGGTAACGGACGAGCCATCTGTCACATTGGTATCTAAATATATCTGCAGTGAAATGTGAGTGTCCTCTGCGTATCGCTTCGGGGGATAAAGTGGGATGGCGTAAATAATAATTTCGCAATAGATATGCGACATTACATACATAGTTTTTAGCTTAGACCAATAAGTGAGTGAGTAATGTGAGTGCGTGAACAATACATTATTTAAGTAATAAATATTTCTTAATATATCTATCTATAATATTAAATAAATGTTTGCACCAACCGACACAGCCACCTTTTTTCGTTATAATTAAGTTGGACTTTTATATTGATTTAATTATATGAATCGCAGTGCTAAGCCAAAAGCTCGCTTAAAATTGCCTCGTTGTAATTTGTATAAAGTAGTAAGAAAATCGGAGAATAATACTTTTCCCTTTGGCGCGTACGGAATCCTGGCAAACGTTTAAACAGTACTTGCGAAATGTTTACAGAAACCATTCATGTTCCTCTTGTATAGTAAAACTTTTTGTGGGTAAAACTCCCAAGTTTTCAATGCTGTTACATTATAGGCTTCACCAAGCTCCAGAAATTTCCTCTAAGTCTTATGATTACATGACTTATTTTTCTTGACGAATATTAACAGGGAGGAAAAGTGTTGTGAAATAACTGAACGATGGAGTATTTAATTTACGAACGAGCCAGATTCTAAATTGTTAATGGCACGGTAGCTTTCCATTTAGGATTATCTAACACTTACGACGAACAATTACGACGCAAAAAAATATACACACATCCTTGTTTATACCGCTATTGTCGCTTTTTTATATGTATTATATTCATTTTATATTTTGTACAAATTATGTAAATTGGAGTTGAGTCGGCCCGTAGCTACTCGTGCACGCTCCTCTTGTTCAGTGTAAAAGAAACTCTTGAAATTCGTCTACGCCGCGTCTCGGCTACTTACCGCGCTCGTTCAATGTGGCCGAGGCTAGGCACGTCGCGAGCGGGGCCTCCATACAACATAAACATAGTAATTACTATACCTCCTCAAGCACTATTATATAATGTACGAGGAGAATAATTTACACCTGAATTCTAAGGACCAGTATATGGATATATAGTGTACTAGCTGTGCCAGCGACTTCGTCGGCGTAGACAGCTTTTTTACCTTTCGTAAAAAAAAACTTTTTTTTCAACAAAACGTATCCTATGTTACTTCTAATACCTCCGAGAATATGTGTACAAAGTTTTATGACGATCGCTTAAGTAGTTTTTACGTGAAAGCGTAACAAACAAACTTACATTCACATTTATAATATTAGTAAGGATTAATAAATAAAATACGCATATCAAAAAACAAGTATACATACACATACATATATTGAATACTATTGTAATTTTCGTAGTATTTTCTGTTTCCCTATTTTTGACGTAATCATCTTTGCTTTGTCATAAATCAATATACAATACAATATGATATACAATCACATACCTACGTAAGTATATGTCACACGTGTTTATGTGGAGGCTAGTACAATTGACATTTGATACAGCCTATACTGGCGCTTCTTGCGTGGGGTAACGTAAACAATTAATTGAGCAGACTTTACAGTTAGTACCTGCATAGAGAGGAAGATGTTCACGCCTTGTTATGTATTAACTATTATAAAGTCATTTATCACGTCACGCCTCCTACAAGCGGCCTCGAAAAGGTAGGCAGAGGATACAACCTTACTTAAATCTTTTTTTTTAATCACTAGACTTATGTTGCTTATGTTGAAAGTTATTATCAATGAATTTTAACCGTTACCATTTAATAAACTTAACATTTGCCTTTTGGATCTTTAAGATATTTAGTGGGTATGGGTACTATCTATACATCTCTGCCCACCCCATCGGAATCTCTTGTGGGAAGTGAATCCGTGAATAATAATCCTATATTACTATAATTTTATTTTTTAATAGCGACTAGTAACACGTACTTAATTGTTTGAATAACATGGGAATAAGGAATTGTACGAAACAAGTTTTTTTTCACTCAAGATATCTGTAAAATTAATCTGACTACCTAATGTAATTGCGTCTGGAATACTACTTAGGCCGAGTATTTTAGATCAATGTCAGTTAATCCCTCACTTTTGGTAATTTCCTGGTATTCGCTCGTAGTTTTCTAAGAACGGTTATAGCAGCTGAGGTATCAATTATTTATATATTTTATTTTAATGTATTTACATTATAATAACTTTTTACAGTCTTGTTAAAGCACAAAATTTGGAACGCTTTATACATCATTGGTAACATTAAATACATTTGGCTATCATTCTGTTGGAGTCGAAATCATAAAAGTTGTTCTCGTGTATTAATCCGTGGCGTGGAGGGTGCGGGCGACGGGCGGCGCCGATCAAACAGGCCGGGGAATCAATATGGCCGCCGCCCAGCTGATCCGTGACCTCCCCCGCCCGCGCTTCGTGCACCCTCGCCGACCCTACGACGCCCGTTCACTTCAGTGAGGCTTCACTCTCCAAGTTCTCTGACGATATTCTTATGTCTTACAAATCTCTGTTTGATACCAGTTGCTAATACATTTGAAGTGCCTTCAAACAAGAAGGACATTTGATTTTATCGTCCTAATATTGTCTTGATTATTAAGAACGAATGAATACTAGGTTATTAATTCTAGATTTACTCTTACAAAGAAATGGTCTGTTGTCGTACCGGTCTTAAGTAACAATCCCGCGCACATCAAATATGCGACCAAAATATTTCTTTCTGCTCAGTTTCTGTGTTGCTTATATCAACTTAAATACACACGCAATACGCAAATCCTCAGTACACGAAATTTTAACACGCCCGTGAATTAAAAACGTTAGATGTCAAGAATTAATAACGTTGCTAAACTGTCAAAACCCTTTTGACATAAGACAAGTCTATGTATTTATGGTTTTTTATTTGTATTTCTTAACATAAAGTAGGGGCCTTAAATATGGAATAAAAATATTTATATTCGATATTTATATAGGTATTCTATAGTACCTGTTCATGTATTTTCAATGGCACTTGTAAATATACACCCAACCATAATGGGATGGATCGGATAGGCGACTTCAACGATGTTTGTGTCAAGGCCCGGGCGATGATTAAGGCAATTAGCAAGGTTAGTTTGCAAAAGTGCGGTTAATTAAAAGTTACGCCTGAAACGGACAGAGGCTGCATAGCACCGCGCTGTAAACGAGTTTATTTCTTACTTTATGAATACATTGAGGAAAATAACGTTGATACTTGTATGCTCAAACGTAATAAGCTCTAATTTATGACAAGTTCCTTGATAAAGTTAATTTACTCCATCACACAAGGCTCCCGAAGGTATATACAGAGTGGTAATAACACCCACACTTCGACGTCGATTTGTCATCGTGACGGTCGTCGCAATCCCCTGCTTAAAAGGTTTGGAGATTTCATCCTGCTTTAGAGGTTTCGTCGCGATACTTGAGTATCTTCTTATATTCGGAACAAACTGATTGATACAGACCAGACCACTTTTAAATGCACTTGTAATCTTGAAGTTGTAGGTGACTACTAAAATCAATTAGCCTAAAAATACATAAATTTTGTTCCATATTAAAATATTTGAGTTATTGATCAGTGGGTTCATCGAAGTATATATGAGCTATTAAACATTCATGTCACGTTGCGCGTATACTGCTGGCATTCATAAAATCGTAGCTTGTAGACCCGCGTAGCACTTCCGTAGCAGTATACCTACGCGCGTAGCTATGATGTTTTTATTTGTCAATTTGGGCAAATATAGAATTACTTTGATATTATTTATTTAATATTATTTATTATTATATAATTATTTATTTAATATTATTATTTATATATTTTATATTATTATTATAGAATTACTGATCTTGTAATAGGTTCATATTTTAGAAGTTTTATTCCTTTTGATATATAATAAGACTAAGTAACAATTATTTTAAGCACGATTATTGATAAAAAAACAATAATTTTACATTTATTGAATAACATGAATGTCAAAATGTATCAAATGAAATTTTTTAATTCAGACTAATAGAGAAAAACAGACTTCAAAATAAACATCTGTTTACTTGGTAAAGTATGTTAACATAAGAACATCAATAATATAGTAACCCGTGGTTGTACCAGGAACGTTCGAAGCATAGTTTTATAGTAGCACGTAGCCAATTATATGTTAAAAGGGAATATTTATTGCAACTAAGATATCTCGGCTGCACTCGACTGACACTAGCATGGAACTTGTGCCATTACTTCCATTCTTTACTCTTATCACTACGGATAACTTTTTAAGTGGATGTTTTCTTCGGAATCAGTTGACAACTTTAGTTTTAAAATGTGTTTTCAAGCGAACAACCCAACCTAATAAATACCAGCCGATGATCGTTAATCGAGCAACATGAGCATGTGAAATTAAATGGGCCATCATTCAGGCTTTTTTTTCTTTTGTGTGATATAAAAAGTACTCGAAGATATCGCTATACTAAAGCGAGATCGTAATGCGAGGTTGAATGGATTGAATTAGGTAAAGTAATTGAGGATATTTATTGAGAGTACGGCTGCGGGGCTCGGCAGCCTTCGGAGCACGCCGGGCCTCTCCCTCGGGAAGCGGGGATATCCCACACGTGTAAGGGTTTCGGCCATCAACGTTCTTTGATTTCTCATACATTTTCGTAATTAATCTGATTTGTCATTATAATGTTTTCGTGTTTCCACAGTCCCTTGATCTAGTACTCAGGATCCCTGGATCGATTTATGTTTGAAACAAATACGCGAGTTGCTTACAGTCATTATACGAGCAGTAATGAGTCTGGAGGTTGCTTGCCAAATATGTTATTATCTGATCAGAGACTTCCCAGGTTGTTGATGAGCAACAACAAAATTTAGAATTGTTTTTTTTTCTTTTAACATCGTATTGGTTATAGACTGTAAGGATTTTAATATGATTGTGGATAAATAAATTAATAAATAAAATTGTTTATTGCATTGCTCGCAATCATTATAAAGGAACACAATAAGATTAAAACTACATATATGCGATATAACTGCAGTAGTTGTAAACTGTGTAGCAGACATTAACACTCATCCCCGGATAGATATACAAAGAGATAAACAGAGCTTGAATAGTTATTAGCAATGGTCGGAGAACGGTGTGTGTGTTTGTTAACAACTTTCCAACATGACCACTGCATTTTATCAAAGTTAACATCACATCTATTACATAAGGACTGTCTAAAGCAAACTTATTTTAATTATAAATTTTTATTTTAATAAATTCATAGTTGTTCAAACAAACGAAACAAACATAAAATATAAATATAAGTATTGGCTTTCACTCATGCGACAAAATTGAAGCATTAATTTAAGCTTTTGATATATATAATAATAATAATAAATAATAATAATTATTATTATATATATCAAAAGCTTAAATTAATGCTTCAATTTTGTCGCATGAGTGAAAGCCGATACTGATATATATTTTTCCATATATTTTATAATTAAGGTGGCAATTTTTTTATATAAGTTCATATATACTAACATCGGTACGTCATCCTAAAAACTGTTCTTTCGAATATAATAATGACACTGGATGTCATGTACTGCGCTTTATATTGTAATTAATTTAATCTTATAGAAGCGCGTTACAACGCTTAGTGAAAAGTCAACTCAGAAAGGGGAGTAAACGCTTAAAATGCAAATAGCCTCTCGATTAGATATTTAGATACCAAACAAGTCCTACAACCCGTTGCTATTGATAAGACAAGCGTTTTAATATATATTTTGAGGTCCGTATTAATTAAAAACAGAACAGTCTTTAACTTTACTTTATAAAACAGTACCTTTATAGAAATAAAATGCTGTAAACTTTAAATGTTCTCAGATGCCTGTGCTCAGATAGATAGTTTCGTCAGATCATTCCCTGTCGAAAAAACTATCTCGCGCAGACACTGCTGTGCTGTCAATAATTTCATAATCATTTGATACATGCTTACATAGTTTCCACGTATATAGGTAGTAGGAAACGCAGCAGTATTAATGAGGATTTACAGTACCGCGGTTTCGCCCGTATATCAATGTGAAGCGGAAAATTAAATAAGTAGCTACGAGCTTAATCTTATTACTATTATTAATTGGCATTAATCAATGTACTGTACAATAAGGCACTGCCTAGTGTGGGGGCCAGATATTAGTTTGTATTTTTTTTATGGAATAAAGTTATAATATATATGTATTTATTTATATAAAGTGATTTATTATTATTTAGAAGCATTTAAAGGGATATTTTTGCAATCAATAGTCATAGTACTTTTAAGGTTTTGTAATAGATCTGTCTGTAAACTTATTTTTGTAATGAATTGTCTTTCTATGGTACCCGTTCACATACCAATAGAAAAAATCTTAGTTGTCATATTTGAAGCAACGAAAATTCTTTAAAACACGGAAACAAGCAGTGAGTGAAGATGACAGGCATCAATGGCCAGTGCACGATGTGGTGGGGCGAGCCCTTGTCGGCAACAACCGCCTCTCGACTCCCAAAACGTCCGGATTACTCCTCAGCGCACTCTAAAAACCTCTCGGTAAAACCACCACCACTCTTCACTTTTCCTTTTCTTTGCTGCCTTTACTCCGCACATTCGTCTCCGCATTTTTTAAAGTAATTCATGTCATTCTAATATAAATTCAGTACTGCATTATGATGAACTCTTGTGTATGGAGTGTAAGGACAGAAGCTATACAGCAATCTGCCCATCTTCTATATATACAAAAAAAATCTACGTAAGTGAGTAGTCACATCAAGAGCTTAACGATGAAGGGAAACATCAAACATCGGAAAGCGGCATATGTCTGAGAAGTAATTCAAAGGCGTATGTATAGTCGTGCTTGAGTAACGGCGATGGACTTGCCATTTATCACGTTGGCAACTAATATATCTCTTGCGGAAAGTAAGTGTGTGGGTATTACCTATACACCTCTGCCTACCCCTTCGGGGACCCTTATGGAGAGGCATGAGTGAGGAAATGTTTCTACCTGTCCTTTAAAAACTTTAAAAATATCCAACCGTTGTGCCTCAAACATTTGAATGGCAATAATGTTAAGATGGTTTTAGAATACTAGAACAATAGTTACCTAAATGTATTTTTTAGCATAGCACAACAAGATATCATATTGTGTATTTATAGCAAACAAACAGATCATTCCAAACAACAAACAAAACAAGCAGATCATGATAATGCGGTAAGTATATATTACTACTATGTCCCGCGTTTTTTTTCGAATAAATTATTATATGTGCTAAGCCAGCTAACAATCTATCTTTGTGCCAAAGGACGTCCAATTCTGTTAAGTAGTTTTGCGTGAAATCGGAACAAACATCCTCACAAACATTAGTATTGGAAAAGTAATGTTATTCTATTGCGGGCTATAAATGAAAGTGCAAACAGAATTGGCAGCGTTTGCAACAATGTAAGGAATACGCGAAATTGAGCGCGGTACATTCAATAAATTGCTAAAAATGAGAATGCGATCGCGAAGGCAGTGATCAAGTCACAATCCGCTTGACCCAAAAACCCGGTGGAGAGGCGTGCAGTGATCACGTCGATAACACGCGCCTCACTAGTTGGCTTTCCTGCGCTTGACTTGCCATCAAAATACTAACACTACATTTCTTACGAAACAATATGTAAGCATGCCATGAAATGGAGACTATTCAAAATTAAAAAAATAGAGTGTGTTAAAACTTAGAACACGAAACTTGTCGTCGACCAACATACTTCTACCTTCTACCACCGCACCTCTCGCCATCGACGGGGAATTCATCCCCATACCTGAACCACAAAGGTCTCGTACTTCATGGTTTCAAAGGAGTTTCCTGCCGCGAACGCTCATGCTGTGGAATGAGCTCCCCGTTGAGGTTTTCCCTGGAGAGTACAGCATGGAGTTCTTCAAAAAGGGTTTGGAAAGATTCCTGCTTACCATTAGGCGGACCGCATGCTAGTTGCGTGTGGTATAAAAAAATTTTCTTAATTATTAATAGCGCAGGGGCCATGCTAATCTTCTCTCTTAATCTAATCGTTCCAATTTTAGGATATGTACTGCCGAAACAAGTACAAACCCCACAGGGGGTGCCCTTAGCTGTGTTGCTTAGAAATGAAGTGCCTGGCTGGAGGCCTAGGTCTCGCCATTGACCGGTTAAGTAGCAAAAGTTCCCGGAACTCACGCTACGAGAGACAATACAAAAAAAAAATTAAAAGCTATCAGCGGATAGCTGTTGACTGTAATTAAAAGGATGTAGGATAGCAATCCTACTTGCGTTAAATTATGTTCAACAGGCTTAGGGATGCTGAAATCTAATCAAATCTAATAACCGTATAAAAATGGGGCGCGGTGGCTAGCTGTGATTGGCTCTTGTTTCATGTCAATATGAAGAAACATCTCATAATAATCAACATATCATTCACATACTCGTAAATACGATTCGTTGTCTAACTATGTCCCTGTAACGCTAAATTTGTGGAATAAATACATTGGATATGAAAAGGTATATTTATTATTACATTAAGAGGGTGTATTACATTGGGTATAGCCGTGGTGGCCGAGTGGTTCGAGCAGTTACCTGCGACGCAAAGGTCGCAAGTTCGAATCCCGACTATACCAATGAGTTTTCTGAACTTAAGTACAGTGATTAGTCACACAACGAGCTTTACGGTGAAGGAAAACATCGAGAGGAAAGCTGCATACGTCTGAGAAGAAATTCGAAGGTGTATGTATAGTCGTGTTCGAGTAACGGCGATGGACTCGCCATCTGTCACGTTGGCACCTAATATACCTCTGGCGGAAAGTGGGTGTGTGGGTATATTACCTATACACCTCTGCCTTCCCCTTCAGGGACCCTTGTGGGAAGGCGTGAGGATATATTATATTAAGAGGGTATAATTATTGTGGTTTCAGGAGGTAACGAAAGGAATGGGCATGTGCGACCTGCTTGTGCTCAAGATTTGAGTATTTTACTGCACAGATGACGCCATAATTTGATCGATCATAATTAACCACTACTCATATCTTGTTAACCACTGCTTCGTACACACACTCACTGTAGTGTCCAATAAAAGAAAGACAAAGTAAGCAGCTATTTGGTGGACTTGTAAACTGAATAATCACTTCCCGCGAGAAATGAGATACTCTCCTTTCTGTTTTTTCAACCTTTTTTTTTTAAAGAGAAGAAAGAGAGAGAAAGAAAGAATGCCAGTAATACTTCAACTTCTGCAGATCTTATGAAGCCGTGACCTGCACCAGGAGATGAGGGTTCATCTGCGACAGATGAATGAACAGGATAGCCATGTGGACTAATTAAGTTTAATTTAGTTTCTTTAAATCGTATGAGGCTGACTGGGAGTGAGGATGACTGTAAGTTTGGTTGCCTGTTTCTATGAATTATTAAGTGTTATATATCTGTATGAATGACAGTAGTGAAAGAGGGAAATCATAAAAGACGTAACTATCGTATAAAGGCGAAATAAATTCGAATTTCAATCCCACAACTTAAAGTCTTTGTTTGATCTGTAACAATAACTCTTGATACCTATGTATATTATATTTTTATGTATCAACCAAGCGGATATAGCCACGCTTGAAAGATTTATGATTACGTAGCGTTTTAAGAATTAATTATCGCCTAGCGACTTGAAGCCGCACGGGTCAGCTAGTTACACAATCGCAGTCCAACAACAAACATGGTTTCCAGAAACAAATTATTAGCGATGCAATGTTATGGTTTCGCCGCCCAGCCAATTAACAGAGTCCGTTTATAACAAAACATCAATCGCACATGACTTATCAAGAGAAGAAAACATATATATATATATATTTGTATATTTAACCATTTGCCTACAATTGATTTATCCACTCTGCCTAACTGCGAGCACATATCTTCAAGTATTTCAACACTTCATACTGTTTTAATAATATCGTCTGTAGTCCTACTAGTCCAGACGGACCGCATGCTTGTTTGTAACCCATGTAGTATAAAAAAAAACCAGCAAAGTTGCAAATAGTTATACGAGTTTTTATGAGTAGTTAGCTACAGATAATATATTTTTTTACCAGACGAAAGACAGACCGTTGTTAGTTGTAGAACGGAGTAGATTGATCGCAAAAAGGCCGGATATGTATGTAGTAACGCGGTAGGTACTGACAATATTTTTCCAAACACAATCGCTACCACCGAACAATATTTACAAAATTAATGAATGAGAAAGCACCATTAGGGCTTACGATACGCTTAGTGACTAGTTTGTTAACACCACGCAATAATAATTTTCTCTGTTTTGTGGTTAACACTAAACTCAAAGCACACTTTATAAACATTGATTGAACTAAATAAAAAGGCTTGCCTTACACTAATCTGTGGTAGACAACTTGATACTGGTTTTAGTGCTAGTAGTATTGCATTGGAACGTAGCTGCATGTCGTGGGGCGCATGCGGCAGCATCGAGTATATTTCCCGACACAGCTGCAGTGCTTGAAATTGGTTGCGGATCGCCTGCAGGTGCACGAGACATTATTAGACATTGAGTTCGAAAACAACTGATTCGACGGACAATTTTGACCTTTATAGGCAATGCTCTAGGAAAACACGCTAACACGCCGTGAAGAATAATTCTAATTGGGGCATTGATTATTAAGATGTAGTAAAATAATGGATATATATACGTTATTCACAAATCGAAACCGACGAGCATGTATGAAGACACTGATGAATGTGGACGAAGCAAAAGAGGTATATAAGTCTAGAGAGAACTGGCGCTCTATACTCCCTGCCTACCCCGTTAGGGACTCGGCATGATGATATGTATGTATATATTCACAACGATTATTAAGTGGGCGGATGGGCATTTTATATGCAGTATTAAAATACTCATAGGATAAGTTATGACAACATTTATGAAATTTCATTACAATTCAAAAGTTGGAATGTTTTCTCGATTATATATCTCCAGGGAAAAGATTTAGGTAAATTATTTATTCGCCTCTGCATATATAAAGGATATAATTATAGTTAGATTGTTTTGATGCATTATAAAAAGACTTGAAAAAAGCTTCAATTACATTACAAATTATATGGTGTTTCAATGAACACGATCTTAAACAAATCAAAACAATATACAAAATGGCCCATTATAGTGTGAAACGTGTGTATTTGTATTTCTATTTGTATGTGTATTTTCATTTATATGAAAAACGTAATGAACCTGTTTATTAATGGGCGTTGCATCGCACGTGGCAGTGCGAGTTACGGGTCCGCGTGACCCAGTCATGGGTGGGGATACACTCACTCGCATAATGATGGGGAATGTACCTACTTATGGACAATGTATCGATCGCTGAGGTTTCAATGTTTACAATGTTCACTGCTTTATGCATGACTAGCGGCCCGTCCCGGCTTCGCACGGGTGAACATAAGATTTTTTTATTAAAGAAGATATAGCCTATGTCACTTAGGGTGAATGTAGCTTTCCAGTGGAGAAAGATTTTTTCAAATCGGTTCAGGAGTTTTGGAGCCTATTTAATACAAACATACTTACATACAAATCTTTCCTCTTAATAATATTAGTATAGATATGCTTACGTTAAGATAAGAGACCGTTGTGGCTAAGTGGTAGCTGTTCTGCAACACAAAGATTGCAAGTTCGAATCCCGACTGTACCAACGAGTTTTTCTGAACTTAAGTACAGTGATTATCATACCACGAGCTTTACAGTGAAGGAAAACATCGAGAGGAAACCTGCATACGTCTGAGTAGAAGTCTGAGAAGATAAGGTAACGGCGTTGGCACCTAATAAAATGTATCTAGCCAAAAGTGGGTGGGTGGGTACTTCCTACACACCTGTGCCTCCAGATATATCTATTCTAATATTATAAAGAGGAAAGATTTGTATGTAAGTATGTTTGTATTGAATAGGTTCCGAAACTATTTTTGAAAAATACTTTCACGATTTTGAAAGCTACTTTCCCCCTGAGTGACATAGGCTATATTTTCTTTTATAAAAAAGTCTTATGTCCACCCGTGCGAAGCCGGGACGGACCGCTAGCTACTTATGTTTATCTTGAGTTATGACTATATACAATACTACATATATTTTTTCATTTCAGAATGAATTTAGTTGTGAATTTGTTACAAATTTCCTATACTGAAAAATACTTAATACGGCTAGTTGCAGTATTAAGCATATATATACCAAATACCAAACCTTGAAATAGATCCGGTCAGTTGGAAAGTCTTCATTCATTCAGCGGTGCACAGGTCGTGTCAAACTGTCAAGCTAGCATCGGGGTTTCCATTCGGGTTTTGTACCTATCTCGTGAAGGCCGGCCCGGGCGGCACTCGAGGTGGCAAGTGTGTTGCATATTTGATACAAGCTGCCGAGCGGCGCGCGTATCAACAATTCACGTCGACGCTTACTTAAGTGAGCACAAAGTGATGCTTAACTATTCGGCACCCGGAGTCGTCAATCAACGTAGCCGAATTAAGTTGTTGAACTCCTTGCGTCGTTAAGCCCCAGCTGATCCCACCCTAGGGACATTGGATTGAATTCTATAGATCATCTTTACCATAATCGTGCCGCTAGCAGGACACGTGTCATTGAACTGTAATAGCTGGCTTTTGTTAATTTGAGTCTACATCAGTTAAAGTCACCAAATGTGCTCTCAGAGGTCATGAGTTAACGTAATTAAGAAGAGCCCTAGCGGTCGACAAAATTGCGACTAACATTTACGAATTATATCATTTTATGTCGCTGAAGTCTGTGTATTATGACAACTATGTATGACATTGATGATAACGCTTTTCTTATGGCCGTTATTGTCAATGTAAGGTTGGTGTGTTCCAATGGTTGTTCTGCGGACTATAAGTACGACGAAATATGAGAACCTAAATTTTGTCTTTGTAAGGCTATCAATATTAATTGTGTTGTGCTCTTGTAGTTAAATCAAAATCAATTATTACACTATCGAATATTATGATGTCTGGTGAACTCCCTCGTGAATATTTGGTTTAGTATGTGACAGATAAATACTACATGTCTGAAGACAAGCAGAAACTGTAACTTGAAGGAAGAGTGCGATTTTAGGCCCTTTTCCCCTTTGGCACCTAGGCCAATAGAAAGACCTTATTGAAAGGACTTAACATGTAAACAACATAAAGAACTGAAAAACCCCTTTCTTCTTCAACATTGGTCTTTAGTAAGGTTAAAGTTCTGACTTTGTTGGGAAAATACAGATCTTAAGTAAGTACTTAGCTGCTGTTGCAACTTATATTTAAATATTGTTAATTTTTGTTATTGTAATTATATCGATATCTATTTCATTTTGATTACACTAAATTGGGTTACGGTTCATTTACGATTTGAAGCTAAAAAACACAGACGAGAAAAATGTCACACATTAATTTAAAACTGCACTGAGTACACATTTTATTGAGAGAAGGGATCGGCCTCGTGCCATAATTTAATGGAATGCATTATTAAATACGTCGTCCGGAGTTGAACATCTACGGAAAATTTTAATAAAGCACCGCTAAGAGAATTCTGAGTGTAGTATGGTATTTAGTAGATGGGGAGGTATGTAGCGCTGAGGAGTGACACAGTTTACCAGCTTTTGTTTATAATTAATTCAGAGAGTCCCTAAGTTGCGGATGCCTCTCCGGTCCGGGCGGACCGAAAGTACGTTTTTGACTACGTGATGTTTCAACTTATTTATAACACCTATTTCACTTATTATACGCAGCTTTATAGCACCGACTCCACTTCATTATATCTCATCCAGATACAATAATTATATAACACACCTAACAGGCATTAAAGCCGAGGTTCTCGCAGCAAAGAAATGTTAAGGATCTGAACACATTTTTTCAGGGTATCGATATTGCGGGGGATACTCCTGGTATTGCCAAGGTTGGCCGGCGGTAACCTGATGCCAACTGGCGAGCTACATACCACCTTAGTGGTTTAAAAACGTACATGCCGAAAGATATTTATCAATGTAGGTACTGTACACGGTCTCTGTATGTCTAGTAAATTTTCATTTTTGATTTATTTAAATTAGGCCACCAACATAGTAAACACAAAACAAAGAAAAGTAAATGCAATCTCATTGGAGAAAAGATAAATGTGCCCACAATTATAAATAACACTTTATACATTGAGTAGATAGAATCATGCAATTTTGCCAGCAAAATCAGCGAAAATTATTCGAAAGTTTTCGTGGTTTCCTCTTTCGCTTTGAAACAATCGTACGTAGGTACATTGTATAAGGCCGAGGCGTAACCCATCATGGCAAAGACACTGAACGGTGAGAAGTGTAATTTCCTGTGCGGGCACTGATCTCGAGGGTACACACATCACAAAAATTTAAGTGCCTTTGTATTTTATAGATATTCTCGGTACCGTCTAGACGCCTTCATTCATGATTTATGCGCGTCGGGATGGAGCTTTACATTTTGTAGCCATTATAGGCTAGATTTTTAAAATAGGTACCTGGCTCGTTATGTAGGCAATAATTAGTCCACGGCCATTAAGAAGGCGCGTCAAATGCAGAGACTCATTAATTATTTGTCGAAGTAATAGGTATGTATGTATAAAATTATATAAAAAAAAATTTTCAAATGCAAACTCGTTTATAATTTTTTTTACAATCTCTACGTGGGAATTAAGTTTGCCTTTTCCGTGATGGTAAATATCTATCGCACGTTGCCGGCCCCATTACACAAACATAGTTACACGGGAAATGACCATATTTTAAAGAAAAAAAATCTTTTCATATTTAATATATATTCGACTTTTTAAAGAGCGTGAAACGATTCAGTATTTTTTATAAAACAATTCCCCCAGTAATTTGTACTCCAATTGAATTAAAAAAATATTTGACTAACTTGACTCAATCGACCATTACACCTCATAGTTTGATAAAAAAAAAAAAAAAAACAAGTCACAGCGACAAATATGCGATGCTGTACGCGCTTTTTATGTTTTCGCTTCTCTTCTGTTTGCAAAAAGTGCAAAAAGCTATGGAGTAATGTGGTGGGCACAGGTAACGGAAATGTCCGATCAGCTTGTACAGATAACACGATAAGCGGATTACATTACGACACGCCGGCGCCGCCCCGCTGCCTCACGGCTGCTATTTATTTTGTAAATTCTTTTGTATATTCCGTGACAAATTCAATTGATTAGTATTTATTTTATCAACATTATTGCACAAAAACTGTGATGGTTCATTATTGGTCGGGTACTGAAAATACGATGAATTATACTCGAAGTTAAGAGATCTTAGCGATAAGCCCTTGTCGTCATGGCTCACACAGACCATCCAGAACAATTTTCTTGACTCCTAGTATAGTTTATTTTTACTCTTACACTTAATTTTAGTAGTGTTGGTAATTGGGATTGGGACTTGGGATGGTCATCAAGTGTCTAAACTTTAACTCGCTATCCCTAAATACGGCTAAAACCAGCTATATGCCTTTTGCTATGCGTGACTCCTCCCTCCCTGCCCCTGACTTATCCATTATAGCACACTTCTGCACGAATAATGACATTCATAATTGCAAATGTAGTAATATAGAAAGAGTGGATACATATAAATATCTCGGAATACTTTTAGATAAAAATCTCTCTTGGTATCCTCAATTGAACCTGGTTGCCAATCGAGCCAGAAAATTAATATGGATCTTTAAATATTTGCGGGAGATTTGCGATAAACAGCTCATTATATATATTTATAAGGCGTTAGTCCAATCAATACTTACGTACTGCTTACCCATCTGGGGAGGTGCATATAAATCTAGATTTATTAGCATTGAGCGGGCGCAAAGAACAATATTAAAAGTAATTCTACGTAAAAAAATCACATATAGTACGAACTTACTATACGAAGAAACAAATGTTTTAAGCGTTAGACGACTATATATATTACAATGCATTTTAAGAATGCACAAAAATTTAACATTTGATCCCAATAAAATTAAAATTAGAAAACCGCGCCCAGTAATACACAGAGAAATATTGAAAACAGTATTTGCCACTAAGCAATTTACATCTCAGTCCGCAAGATTATATAATAAAGTAAATAAAGAATTAAACATTTATTATCTAACATATCATACATGTAAAAAAACTCTAACAGGATGGCTAAAATGCCTCAGTTATGAACAAACAGAAAATCTCCTCATCTAGTTAAAAAACACAAAGATCATTTTAAACGAATAATTCATTATAAATACACACCTACACACATTCATAACATACATGTCTGCACGTACAGACATAGTAATACACATAGAGATACAGACAAACACATTCATAAAATAAAATTTCACATATGATATATGCACATACTATAAATATACATAGACACAATCATTAGACACTCATCCCACACACTCACTCACATACACACACACACACACACACACACACACACACACACACACACACACACACACACACACACACACACACACACACACAAACACACACACACACACAATTTGCTAAATTGTATTAATTTTATTGAAGACCACAGAAAGAGAGGGGGCTCTTCTAATACAGGTTCTTGGAACTTAAAAGAAGAGATCCCAAACCATGTAATATTATTATCTTGTAATTAATTCAATAAAGATTTATTATTATTATTATTTATTATAGTGTTGGTAATAATGTTGGTAATAATAATGAATTAACCGCCTTTAAAATCTGTCAAGAGGATTCTTCGATAACGATGTTATGCCCTCTATGGAGGATCGACAACGTCTTACGTGCTAGGTTGAAGTAACCACTTATGTCTATACGGGATAATTATCGGAATGTAACATATGCTTAGGCCTTGGGAAACAATAATTTCGTAATTAATGTATTTTTACTTGACCGAGACGACCGAGAGATAGCTTAGAGGGGCATATACACACTGAAGGTGATATGATTGAGGCTCCGACCTGAACCTGATAGTTAATCCGTTGAAAACTCTTACACGACTTCTAAGTTTTCTCAAAGGTACGAATAGTGAACTAATAATAAGAGCCGCGGTGGCCGAGTGGTTCGAGCAGATAAGCGAACCTTGATTTTGTTTCTCGCATTTGTAGTAAGAAAAACACATATCTAAATTGATCAAACTACCATGGCAAAAATGATTTTGCTGTCACAATTCAGAGCAGTACTAATTCAGGTAAAAGTGTAAATAAAGTTCACGAATGCGGTTATCGAGCGACATATCGCGCCCTCTATTTGATGATTGATTGGGTGTAGGGTTGGAGGCGGCCCCGCCCGCGCCCCCACACCCCTTAGACACCCGCTGAGACGACGTTGCTTGACATGATGTTAATCTGTTCTGATTTGTTAGACACTGGCCCACACGCCACCACATTACGTGATTAGAAAACATTAACGCGGAGTAGATTTTTACGGGATATTTGTTCATTATCTACCTATCACATTATTGACATCTCAATGCATTATTAAAGCATATGTTGTTATGGTTTCCAATTTCAAACTGTTATTCATTTGATAGTGTTCTAACCTCCTTTGATTCATTTTCAATCTAAAGCGTCAATGTATCTAACCCACTGACACGAATTCATTAGTTTAAACGCTTTGGCCAAACAAATATAACCGGCTTAAAGTTTTGAGTATTACCTATGACCAAATAAATCAATATCATATGTGCCCCGCCTGTCCTTAAGTGGTTCGAGTAGTTGCCTGCAACACAAAGATTGCAAGTACGAATCCCGACTGTAACAATGAGTTTTTCTGAACTTAAGTACAGTGGTTAGTCACATCACGAACTTTACGGTGAAGGAAAGCATCGAGAAAAACCTGCATACGTCTGAGAAAAAATTCAAAGGCGTATGTATAGTCAGTCGTGCTTGAGTAACGGTGATGGACTCGCCATCTATCACGTTAGCACTTAAAATATATCTCTGGCGGAAATTGGACGTTCGGGTACTACCTAACCTATACAACTCTGCCTACTTCTTCAGGGACCCTTGTAGGAAGGCGTGAGGATATGAGGCAATAAACAATTTAATTGAATTGATTTATATATATATTTTTTAAACAGGTTCAAATATAATCATAACTCAGTTCCACATTGATCAAGATGCATTATTTTTTACAACTTTACAGACACAATAAAGTTGTAGTTTACTTTCTCATTTCATAATATCGTGCTCTGTCCATTAAGAAAAACATTTATATGTTATTATTTTATTATATTATATATTTATTTATATTTATATATATTTATAAATTAATGTTTGTCTGTATGTCCTTTATAGAATCGTAAACTGCTGGACCGCTTTTAATGATTTTTTCTGTGATTCTTCAAGTGGATTCTAGAATGGTTTAGATTCACAATTGGACCCGATAGGTGGCGCCACTGGGTCCGTGGCTTAAATTTTTTCACCCATGCGAAGCTGGGCTGGACAACTAGTAATTTATATAGGATAAAAGCGGGTGGTTCGTTGCGTGCGGCCGCACTGCTGCGTGCATGATATCTAATTAATCACTGGCACAGTAAGCGGCGTGATTTCCTGTGAAAGTGAAAAATGCTGTCTAACGATAAAAGTGAGAAGGGTCGCGCGGTCCCTCTCACTGTCGCTACGAGAATATACCAGCCCTTTCTGTGTTTCGTAAGATCTCGCGAATCTAAGCTTTCTTTAAATATTTCCGGGATGATTCTACTATTTGATAATTTATCTCGCAGTCTCTCCGTATTAGTAAGGAGAATGAAACAGAAGTTTATATAATATACCTACAATAATATACGCCTAGTTCCCGGGCGGAGAAAGTAGGGCGGTAGCTATCCTTAGACTTACAGGCCTCATTCGCTTCATCCACATTCAGTTTTTTATACTGCTCGCCAGTTTAGAGTAGGTACTTACTTTACTTTCCCATCCTTGAGTGTCCGATTATTTTGATTTGGGTATTTATTTCAAGTCCTAGTTGGACAGTGGTCTTCCTCAGCCTCATATTTTGACAATGTATACATGTATTTTTCATATTCTTTTCTTCCCTCATCTTTTCCATACCCTCGTCCAAACCAACATAACATGTATCAAATAGTGATATGACTGTTGTATATTGCAGGAAACATACCGCCGCTGGGCGTGCAGCACGATGGTGCCACTATGGGTCGAGGAAGGCTCGGAAGAGGGCGGCGAGGAGGGTGGCAGATCTGTGCGAGCGGCCGGCGAGCACGCGACGCGGTGGCGCGCACGGCACCTGGAGCGCGTCGGCCACTTGGACCGGCGGCGCGGCGCGGCGGGCGGCGGTGTGGTGGGCCGCTGGGTGCGCGCCGCCGCCGCCGGGCCCGGCCGGCCGCTCGTGCGCCTCAAACCCTGCCTCGCCGTGTGCCAGCTCGTTGAGCAACACTGCCCTTACTTCTTGCCGGCTGACCGCGCGCCTGCATACCCTACGCAGTACGCCGGCGAGCCCACTTTCCTATGCCTCGGTAATTATTTTTTTGCTACTGTTAACGGGATTCGTAGCTCGCAAGTTATTGTATAACTTTACCGCTGCGATATATATTTTTTTATTCAAAAGGTCATGTCATTGCGTATAATATATATGTATATATACCCTAGCTTACCTATACACCATAGCTTATATAAGTTATGCACACCTTTGAAAACTGCCGCAAGATGCTTTTGTTTGAAGGCCTTTGACCAATTGATGCTTTTCAGTCGTCAACCTTATAATATAAAATGGGTTCATATAATCAAAATTATTTTTATATTTTTTTTGTTACACTAATGACACAGTAACATACATCGAAATGTCATGCGTTAATTAAAATCATTCAATCAAACATTTTTGTCAGTAATAACGTCATTTTGAAACAGTGGTTAAAAACAATCGCAATTGCGCATTCGAACTGAGGAAAATGTTATATTCCAGACGCACGCATTCCGGAGACAGGCGCTCAGGCGAACAAGTCAAACTACGGGAGCGACGAGTGTTGCTACTGGTACTGCGAGGGGCGGCTGTGCTACCAGTGCGAGGCGCGGCTGAGCGAGCCTGCGCGGCCGCCGGGGGAGCGGTGCCCGCCCGTGGAGGAGCGCGTGCCCAGCTGTTCGGTGCCTTACCAAGCGCCAGCGTCTGCGCCGGCCTCCGCACCGCGCTCCACTGCGCCGCGCCTCGCGCTAATCGCACTCGCCCTCGGGCTTGTCGCGCTGCCACGGACCCCCTGGACCATCCACCATCCTCTAGTGAATGTGCGTGATTCGAGGTTATAGTTTTACGTTATCGTGCGACGCACAACCACGTCCTGCGGTCGCCAAACTGCGATCGAAACTTCTACTAGTGCTGTACTTATGATAATAAATTACGCGCGGTTACGAGTTCGTGGATCCCCGCGTCTCGCGGCGACGGGGGCTCACACCGCCGTCCCCGAGACCGCGCCGGCGTTTATAGACTGTAAGTTCATATTTGTGTCAGATTGTTCGATACACCCGAAGCATTGAAACACCAAATGTTCTGGAACAATGTGGAATATGCATTTTTATCTCGTAAGCGCTGTAAGCCGATGTTCCGGCCAGTATGATTATATTTCGGCACTAATGCAAAGAAAAACACACCTTAATCTGCATTTAGTAAAAAAAAAATCGTGATATAGTAATTTACATTGTATTTTATTTTATTCATAGGTATTTTACAGTTAAATGGTAAGATACACGAATACAGTAACACTCACTTTGAACAATTGTTTGCTGTTCTAGTTAAAATTTAATGAATGTTTGGACGCAATTCAAAATGTACAACGCTGTGTTCCGACCGACATTTTACGAGTACATAGGTGTAAACCAATTGTAGCTTACGTATTAGATTGTGCTATGAACACATTCTAGTGTAATTGCAGCAAACATTGCAAGCAATTCGCTGCGTAAATAAAATTAACAGGCACTGGCACATTGGAACATTAACGTCTAGGTCGATAAAGGAAAATTTCAATTTCACACTGATGCCGAGGCGTAGTTGTTAGCTACGAACCTGGAACATACGTGCCTATAGACGTGGTGTTGCCTTGTTACACGTAAATCTGTTAGACAAGAAATCGCATTGTTTTAGACTATGGGTTCTTAGAGAGTTATTTTTGTAACATTGCAGTACACATGCGCGGGGGAAGGCAAGGGATTCGTAGAACTAAATATAATAAAAAGCTGATTTTGACCAGACAATTATGGGTACCTACATCGGCGAATCCAAAGCTATAAAACAGCTCGGCCGCCCGTCATCCCGCCCCGCGTGAGCCTAATGTACCTGGTCTACGCGAAAAGTTTACTACAGTAATTTAGGGTTAATAAAGTAGCTGTTGTTTTATAAGAAGTAAAGTATGAGTAATGCATATAATGAATATTATATGTATATATCCGTCTTATGAACTATCATTCAATATAATGCAGATGTAACATGGTTAAAGATGTTTTTATATGAATTGATTTTTAATATATATGATTGTATATGTATATTGTGTGGAGTAATGATTATGATGAAGCAACCTTCACCATGGGTAGGTAGTCGTTCTCATTGTATAGGTAATGTATTTGTTAGAGTTTCCTTTTGTGAAAATATTAAATTATAGAGGTGTCGTTGAATATTATGTGATGGAAAACAAGATTTAAATAATGGTTATTAAGACTTTATTGAATGGACATTTGTTGAGAATATTGTCCTCGGTCGAGGATGTAGTTGTTGTATTCAAATGATAAATGATAATAATATTAAGTAAGTTATTTTTTACGTTTTTATCGTGTACATATGTCAAAAAAGGTTTGTTGTTTCCACTCCCGTACTTAATCGAAGTCACCAAAGGTGCTAAAGGTCTATTAACGCTTCTTAGGAGTTTATTTATAACCAACCTCCAATGATACCTAATCTACTTGTGTGCTCGAGGGTGGATGCAGGAGTAGAGCCCCGTCCGACGTGCCGGCCACCCGACTCTCGCGCTGCCTGGTCCGGCTGCATATCATTTAGGAACTGCTCCTTCTCTATCTACATTATGACCTTTGCCCTATATGTCTACTACTTACAAGAGTAAATAACGTAATTAATTATCAGTGCACAGTATTGAGAACAAGTTTGGCTAGATCAGAGGGTTATTGTGGGCTTAATCAAGTAGGTATTAACTTCGCCGATGAATCCTAGTACCTTCATGCATTTGAAGTGAAAGTCCAGCACAAAAGAGACTAATAGTTAGTGGTAAAGTAGACTCTACCGCTCCACATTAAGGTATGCTACACAGAATGATCGAACACTCGGAGAGGCTACAGGATTTTGTTAATAAAGCTTCAACAATTTGATTACATTATCTCAGAGAGTATGATGTTAAATACATAGTGATAGTCTCTTCAAGAGATTTAAGTGTAGGTATTAGGGTTCGTATTGTTCACGGTAATGTTTAAGACGATTGTTCACAATTTTAATGAATCATAACAAAAATATTCGACTCATGGTAACACTTCGTATATTTTGCCAAAATATTTAAGCTCTTACTTAAAACACCTTGTGTTTTTGATTTTTTTGGATACACCTTCAAGATTTACCAACTTTGCTGTTTATATCTTCGTTCCTCATGGAACATACCTGTCACATTACACAAGTACCTGCATACATCTGAGTAGTTCCTCTCGGTAGCCCTACTGCGTAGGGTCTATACACAATATCTACATCTATCTTCGTAGGTATATTAATCTAATTATCAATTTGTCTATTAGTAATAGAGAATGAATTACTAGTTCATAATTACTTGGAACAATTTGGAGCACTTGTTAAAAAGTACACATTGCCCGTGCATTCCTTCTAGTGCGTGTAGCTCTACTCTCTATATCTTCACTTATTCACTATTCTGTACTAGAGTAGATAGAGGTAACTAAAGGAGAGGTACCAGTTCGTAATAGACAAAATCAGCATCGCCACTTCGAATACATTCTTCTTCACCTATAGACCGCGTTCGCTGAGTTATTTCATTGCAGACTTGGTTTCGTGTAGAGTTGTACTCGTCTTCATAACTAGGAAGTATATATTGGAAAATGGTTCAAAATCTATTAGATATACTTTTAATGTTATAGTTGAATAATCAGTCCGTTTGTGAAAATTAATTTTGTAGGGAGCCGAGGTAAGCAATAATATTTAGTGAATAACTGATACTGCCGGCCATCAAGTGATGTATGAGTGGTGATAGAACCGTTAGTCAGAACAGTCTGGTCCAGGTCGACGCCGCAGGGCAGAGCGCCGGCCGCCCTAACCCATTGAGACACATACCCTTTTATGTAGGTTTAATGTAACGGGTGTATTCTTTGTTGGTTCGGCGTTTGGTGGTAGCGTGTACATTATGGTTTTTAATCATATATATAAATATATATATATATACAAATTTATGTTTTGATGTACATAAATAATGTGTAAATGTTAAACGCACAAAAAGCTGAAATGTAAAGCAGTGTACGAAAACGTATGTATTTAGCTGTAGACTGTATCTGGAAAGTAATCGATTTGTAGGAATATGAACGAGAGTATTTTGGCGTTTTGTCTACCATCGAAATCGCGCTCTTCACTAGTCATATCGTTCATTCGCTCGTTCAGTTCGTACGAATTTCAGATGGTTTGACAAGCCCGCGTGGAAATCCTCATAAAAGTTGCATCTCTATATTTACCTCGAGTCCATGTCATTGTAAATTATTCTCTTTCGAGGAGTTAACTAGCTGTACTGATTGGTATTTAAATATAATTGTGTTTCACGTTAGTTTTATATTGTTGCAGCAACTTGGTTGACTGTCGCACACACGCACAAACAAGCAGAGATATTGCTTTCGGGGTAGTCTCTAAATAAGTCAGTGTTTTCAAAAGGTAATAATGTATTTAATAGCGTAATTACTGTTCCCAATAGAGTAATGTAAGCAAAACACCAATATGTAGCCTTCATGTAAAGTCACATGTGTGTACAGCAGTGCATTTACATAATACAATTCATACATTGAATGGTGAAAATATATCGACCGTTTTAATATAGGCCGTAGTTAATATTTTTACAGGAATAATATTGTTATTTTTCAAATCGATAGTATGCATAATAATGCAAACTGAACAAGATATGAAATGTATGTGGAGATATACAAGTATTTAGGTGTTCGGTATATTTTCTGTCCGTCTGCCATTCTGTGTGTATTTGAATGTTGAAATAGGTGTTGTACATTTTACACTAATTTTATTCTGTGACTGCCATTGACAATTCTATGCTTATATAAACTGTAAGGTGCGATTTGATACTGATATTAAGAATGTTTACACAAACTTAATTTCATTGTAACTCTGTGGATTGTTGTGTACCTATAAAATAGGGTGATATTTTTTATTTGAAGCATGGTATGTAAATGCAAACATCAGCCATTTCGGAAGTATAGATAAATTGTGTTACAGTTTATATCACATTCACGTTCGACACCAGTCCATCAGTTGTAGCGACATGCGCATACTGTGTATTTAGCTAAGTATCAGATTGCAGGCATTTCATTTTCTTAGCTCTCAAATTGGTTGTAACATAACAATTGCAGTTAAAATGTATCTAACGGAATAAATGTGTATTTCTCGTGAGAGACTCTCTCATGTCAAAAAACATATTTTAATGTTTGGGCATGTCTGTCAAATGATGAATTAAAATATTTAATTAATGATCAAATGTTGGAAGTATTTTTTTAATGGCACTGAGTCGAACTGTACTACGCATACGCCATTTGAAAACTTGTTACCAGAAAGTATGGTAAGCGGTACGTTGAAGTACACTGAGTGCTAGTACGGTTTTTTTTTAAATAAATAATTAATCACAATTTTGCACTGAGTAGCTGGCTCTCAATGGACAACACAACATTCCCACACGTTCAATGAAATTGTTATTCTAGTAAACTTCTTAATATCAGATCATTTCTTATAACACAACGAATAACATGATTGCTGAGTTCAACGTTCATATCATTTTCATTATTTTAATTGTATTTGTACAATTATTATTGTATTTATTATTGTAGAAAAATATTATAATTCTAAAATAAAAATGCGGCTCGGCCACTATCAGTACCTCCTACATGAATGTATGTCGTAATTATTCATTATAATGTTCAAATTAAAATCGTTACAATAACATTCAATATCGATATTGAAATTTGTACCTTATTTATTGAATATACGACTTATATACAAATATTCTGATGAACTTAACACTCACGTCGTTAAGCATACGTACATAACGATGTGAATGTTTTGGTGCCACTGCGCGATGCTGCCTACAACGTGAAGCGTTTATTTTCTCTTTTAGGGACTTTATTTTGTAGGTATTCTTGTACTGACTGTACACTAACTACAACAATAAGAGCATCACATGGCCTTCTATTTAACCCATACGTATAGGGAGAAGATTAGTGACATTAAGATATAATCCAAGTCTTATGATGAACCAGTTATGATTAAGTACTGTAATGTGTGCGTCGTTGTGGTGGGAATTAATGACTATGCAATCGTTTAAGGTCCATATTACTACGACCCCGAAAGTCACTCTTTATAAAGCATATAATTACGTTTTGGTTCATAAAAAAAGTTCATACTTTTTTAGTACCAACTTACTGACATGACGAATATTGAAATAATAATAATAATAATAATATCCTCACGCCTTCCCATAAGGGTCTCCGAAAGGGTAGGCAGAGGAAGAATATTGAATTACCACAATTTTGAAAAATTTATTATAATTTGTTAAAAGCAGAATACCCCCTAGTTTATATGTTTTTTTTATAAATTACAAGGATAATAATTATTTCAAAATATTACACCTTACATCAAAATGATACATTTACATACATTTGCTTGTTAAAGAAGTGGTTCTAACACAAAACCACGGTCTAACCAAGGTTTTGACTCAATGAGAGAATTTTTCTAAATGTCTGGACCTGTATTGTATTTGATTGTTAATTTGATTAAAATGTCTGTTCATAAATTAGTATAACTATAATATATGTAATTAGTGTTATTTCCATTATAATATAAATGTTTTGTGTTAATTTAATAGCGTTATGTTCGATCTAGATACGGGATATAGCAGTTCACCCCATGGTACACGTAAGTTACGCTTCTGGGACACTTCATCTAACATTTTGTACTTGCATATATTCTCCCTGGGTCGTTGAAGAGTTTGGTTTTCATAACCCCTTACAATATTTCTCTTCGGCATCGCAACTACCCCATTGTTCCTAATGAGTTCTAGATCATATAAATATATGTAAATTTGTAGAGGCACTCTCCAATTGTTTATTTTAAATATAATTTAATTAAGATTTATCTGCACTATCGAAAATCCTTGTATTAAAAGGTCGTCGATCATTCACTGGACCGCTTGAACATAATTTTAATCTCTATAATTATCATTAAAGATGCCTCGTTAATAGTGAGAGAGGTAGAGTAGCTTAAAACCTTATCTGATAAAAATAAATTGACAACCTTAAGTACGGCCGGCCAACGAAGCCCGGCGAGGCATCCGCGACTCCGCAGTACGCGGCCTCCGATATATTGATATGATCTAGGATGTGTCGTAGCTGTTTCTCGAGTAGTGATCGTGTAATAAGTCTTGTGTTATGCCTTCTACCTAAAGTTATACTCTGATGGTGTGCGGAGTGGGCCGCGGCGGGCGCTACACCGCCCTTACAGTTACCGAGCTACGGCGTAGGAGTGGCGTAGCGCCCGCGTAGACGCGCCCACCGCACTCGTATCGCGTGTAGACATCGTTCAATACTCAAAGTAAGATTAATCACGTTCAAATAATCGTAGACAGATTTTAAAATTATTTTTTTTTTGCATTTTCCTAAGAGGTAGAACGATTGAGACAGTAGGTCGCACGACCGTGTTATGATGAACTGTGGAGATGTTTATTAAAAAAAAACGTTTTTCATAAACGGAATAAAAACGAAAAATATTGTCATATAAACATGTAATTACTAACTTAAGAGTAATTATTGGAGAACCTGAAAAAACGTTAAATAAACCGATTAAAATACAAACGTGGCTCTTATTTTCCTTACATTCCTAGGCTTACAAAAAGAGCCTACTAGTATTAAAATAAAAAACGTCAATCTGGTCACTTTAAATATTTTTAATATAAAAAAAAATCATTGCTTACGTCAATATCACACTCAAACTTACATCATCTATTTATATTAGGTATAAAAACTATGACTTCGCATTAAATTATAGTTCTCGCAACAGTATAAATGAACGTAGTCATCATCACAGCAAGGCGCTCACTATACACAATATACCGAGCGCGGGCATGCAGTCAGGCTCACACCACGATCACAGGCGCAGGTGGGTGTGTGCGCGGTGAGCAACACGGCCCCAGGGTGCGGGCAGGCACGCGCGGGCGCACTAGGCGCGCCACGCGATCAGCGTCGAAGCCAGTGCGCACGCTGCAGTTAACACCGCCAGCTGCGGCCGCCCCGCCGAGCTTTCCCCGCCTGTTGGCTCGCCGCCATCTGTACAACACGCGTGGTCTTACTCGCCACCCTCGTGCCCCAATGGTGCAACTAGGTGCTACAGTGACATAGGTGAACTATTAACAAACAAATATTTAATCAGATAGTTACAGAGACAAGTGACAAGTTACCATTCAATAACACATGGAGATGATGAACGATGATGTGTAAGCATGTTGACCAATGTTTTCATTCGGCAATACTATGAGTTTCAGAAAGTGCTGAATCACACTGCTGGTTACTTGTACCAAGGTCGGACATAAATAAGCATGGTGATTGTGTTGCCTCATGAATGGTAGAATGATTTTTATTGGTAGCAAAATAAAATGAAATCAAAGTAAACCTACAAAAATGGGTGAGTGGTGTCGCGGCGGAGGTCGTATCGAGCCTCCTAATACGTGAAGCGGCTCGCGGCCACGAGACAACGACATATTACAGTCTAGCCCCGCTTGACTGAACGCTGATCACTGAAACATGAACGCGCTTTAAACAAGCGTCCTTCGTTACACCACAACCGAGACCCTGTGTGCACAACTATACTACAGCACTCGTGTGCAATCATTTATTTATCACTCGATGGCATATTTACACGCCCATATAAGTATCAACTTGCTATTATAGAGTCGTATTTTTTGTTATTATAAATGTATACTGAATAACATATATTATTATTGTTAGAATATAATACAAAAATTTTAATGGTAAATATAAACTAGATTTAATTGATGCTTAGTTATGAACTACATCTAACTACTGTTCATCAGTTTCATGCATCACGCGTGGGTTAGTTACACTGTTCTGGTATCGAAACAATTATATATGTTTTCGTTATTCCATTCTACATGCAAAGTCAAAAGATGTCATGTTAATTATTAAAAAAAATAAGTTGCTGGTAAACTTCTTGTGTCCGAGAAACAATCGTGCGCATTTCACCTAACGAAGTGCTTAAGTTAGACAAACTTTTTATGACTTGTATATCTTACGTTCCGCACCCGCAGTTATCCTCTTGCTTAGATTAATTACATTAATTTAAAAATGGATTTGAAGATTATATACTGAGTACGACAACCCTTAGTTTTTGCTTTGATGCACCTATAAAACAAGGAGTTTCATATTACTATCTGGCACCCATGACCTCTATAAGTGTTCACTTTATGGTATGATGATATTGGAAGAGGTGCATGAATACCCTCTTTCCGTCGGAGATATATTTAGTTGCCAAGGTGACGGTTTCTCAAGCACGAGTATATTAACCTTTTTGTAGTTTACTTGATACTATTATCACCATTTAATGCGTCTGGTCGAATATGAAATGCTTAATGACACTTTTATGGTAAAATTTCGAATATATGAGCATTATATGGATACAGAAGCCAAGTGCAGCCAAGCTACATAAGAAGCGCGGCGTGTAACTTTACCCATCACCAACCAAAGTCAAAGCAAAGCGCAACACTAGCATGCAGCATGCAAACGTGTATGAAGAGGACGTACAGATAGCGCGTGTCAAGTTGGCCGGTACTAAAATCACCGCTTATGATATTTAATCTCACTGGTATTCGCTTATATTCTCCTATGTAACTAATTGAGTCTTTGTTCTTTATGTAATTTCTCTATTTACAACGTTCAGGAACTCTCCACCGAGGCTATTTCCTGAACCAGAAGAATGATCTGGGTGCGGATGATTTTACACCTAGAAAAAAACACACACACACATCGAAACATGAACGGCCCAGCACCAGAACATCATGTGGCTGTGTAAAATTTGTTGGCAGGCAAACACTTTGCTTGTGTAAATAAGACTTAGTGCAAACATAAACATACTTGGTGCCTTGTTCTTAGCAAAATAGTGACAATATTTAAGGGTGTTTCGTTATCAAAACGTTATTCATTAAATAAATCAATTGATTGAATCGACTTAACGAAAAATCTTATAAGAGATTCTATCGGAAATCAACTTGTAAATAGTTTAACTTCAGACTCTATTTAAATTTGTCATAAGTCGACACAATAATAATATATTTTTTAACAGTTAAGTTAATACTCAACGCATTAAGGTGCATAGTGTAAACATTCCAATTTGTCATTGATTTACAAAGTGAAACTATTTATGTCTTAAAAATTAATCTGTGTTTTCAAGTTACTGTTGCGTTAATTGTACTATGACGAAACCAAATTATCTTAATTTTGTACTAAGAAATTGTATAATGCATTTATTTTGATTGTTTCGTCGCAATACAATCGTGACCGCAGGCAGGTCCTAGGCCCCAGAAGCCGCGTCGTAGTCGAGGTCACCATTCACCGTCCACTGCACTAACACCATGAAGCGACACCAAACTGCTTACCTTCTCTTTAGTTAGATAGCATGATTTCCCTTTCTTTAGTTAGGTATCATCATTACATGCGTTAGTTAACATCAAGAAGCTACTTTGCGGTTATACATTTCAAAGGTTAGGTATTTTACGGTTAGTAGAATTTAAACTAATAGGCTGAAGTAATCACGCTATATAGGTATGTATGTGGTGTTAGTTTTGCTTAGTTACAAACTATCTGTTAGATAGATCCTCAGCTATTGACGAATATGCCTAACTAACATGGGTTAACTATAAATGTATAGTAGTTTTGTTAGGAAGAAATTTTGAAAAAAATTACAACAGAACCAGATTAAAATTGAACATGGCAAGAAAATAAGAAGAAATTTTAAAAGATATTATAAATACAATAGACAATGAATCAGTTATAAGTATTTAGACACACATATGAATAACAACTGTACATATTGAAGGGGAAATTCAAGTGAAACTAATAGACATTCACAAAACAAATAACTACAAGAGCAAACATTTAACAGTGGAGCCGAAGACGGTTGGTGGGTCCCATCAACGGAACTGTAATGGGTAATCTCTCCTTTAGGACATGTAATAAGATATTAATATTAATTTGCCTTAAGTTGTTATATGATTTAGTATAAAAGACGTCTCACATTGGTTCATTCAGGACTGAATTGGTCCACAATCGTTTATTATTCATTTCAAGGATTATATTTAAGTTATTTATCCCAATCGGAAAAGTTAATATTTATTATGTTAAAGTAAATTGATGGAAACGTTTATACGAATACGGCAGAATACTCGTACTTATTCGAAAATATTTTTTGTTGAGAGAGTTACCCTGCGTTCCGTAAGATATCGCTCGATACGTTATTTTGTCGCACACCCTTTCAAATAATATACTATTATTATTAATCATTAAAATCACAATTTATTTTGAATATTAAAGTAATCAGTCAGAGTTTAAATACTCAGTCTTTAATTATTATGCTTTCAGCAAATGTTAAGCTTATATAGAAAAAAATGGTAAAAAACGGTAACTAATATTATTTTGTAATTACTCATAACGAATATCTTAATTGGTAAGTTTGTTACATAAAACTATAACAATAAAAAATATTATTCATTACGGAGTTTAAAAACTCGAGGGTAGTACGTCAAAATACGCTTCGAGTAGTGTGCGGTCGCGGGCGGTTCTGGACCCTGGCCTACCTGCGTCGAACTGTATGTCGCCGACATCCTCGTCGGAGACTGAAGGCGCCGAGGAGTAGCGCGCGTTACCTCCAACGGTGCCGCGGGGCGCGCTGCTGCAGCCCAGCCACCAAAAGGCCAGGGAGCGAGGGAACGCCGGGTTGTCACTATCCACCTGCATGTCAAGTCATCTCAGAATTATGTACCTAACTAATACTACACTAAACTACTAAATACATAATTATATATAATACTCACTGTGCCTACTACGTTTCTATTGTCTACGTGGGTAGCACACTACGGAGTTTTACGGATTTAAAGATTTCAATATCAAACATCTAACTAAAATATAAAAACATCTAACTGGCGGTGAAAATCGCATCGTAACGTGTTTAGGAGTTTTGAGTTTATTGGTTTGGATATGTCTGTTGTCTTCGCGATCTTGACGTCGTCAGTAGGTACTCCTTAACCCATTCGATTACTCATTTGTTTTATACGCCATACAATTTAATTGAATGGTTCAATATATAACATATGAAATTCTATTTCATTAATTTCTTGTTACTTACACTAAATGTTCTGTCGTTAAACCGCCAGTAGGAACCACCTTTGAAGAAGTAAGTGTATCCGTTAGTGTACTGTAGGGCAGCGTCGATATTGTCCGGGATACCCTCCCAATTGGACAAAGGCTTGGGGTACGTGGCCTTCACTGGTGGCCTCTGCGACGGATCGAACCGCCAGAACTTGGAGCCTTTGTAGAAGTAGATCTTTCCGTTCCCAGACCACACCAGCGCGGCATCAAGATTGTCCGGAATGCCAGTGAAACCTGTAAAGATGATCGCATATTATTAACCTAATAGTTGTTATTCATGCCACGTACATAATATACGCGGTACTATCCCCTGAATAAGTCTACCCAAGTAAATCTAAACTTGAAATAAAATAGTGCCGTGATTAACTGAGAGTCAGTTTCCATTAAGTTCGTCTGCTGTCTGGTACGGCTCATTTCAGTCGTATAAAGCAAACTAATAATAAAAAATAAAAACTTGAGTACCTTCACTGATCTCCTTGGGGTATTCGCCGTCAATTTTCTGGCCATTATATCTCCAGTATTTAGATCCTTTGAAGAAGTAAGTCTTTCCGTTCTTGTAAGTAAAGGCGGCATCGATGTTGCCGGGCAGGCCGGGCCACGCCCGCGCGATGAGCCGCGGGTAGCCCGCTGCCACGCCGTCCTCTGTTAGCCGCCAATAATGCTCACCTAAACAGATTAACGTGAAGAATGGTAATTGTTTCTTTTTCATTTCCCAGCTCGGGGTTGTACCTCTACTGTACAGAAGAACGCTACTAAGGATTACGGATTATGTTGAGAACCATGTCATTAACTAGTACCTAAATACATTTGAAGATAGCAAACATACCTTTGAAAACAAAGGTGCCTCCGTCGGCCGAGTTGAAGATAGTATCTATTTTAGCGTCAGCACAGAGCGCAGAGTCTTCGGCAGAGGGTTGAGGTGTAGTAGCACGAGGTACAGAGGGAATACTTCCACCACTACTGACTCCCACTCCACCACCGATGTCAGTCTGGGTCTTGTGACCGTACAATGCCTGAAAATTTTATTAATACAAATATATTGATATTAATATGTATTTCATGACGCCGCATTTGGTAAGTAGTATTTAATATATTCTCGCTAGTGCCATCAAGCCTGATATAAAATCACGAAGTTTGACTTTTTTTGTTTAAAATATATTTTGCGCATATTCACCTGAATGCCCTGGATATCGTCTTGATCGAGCTGGAACGCGGGATCAAAACCTCTGTAGAAAGGAGCCATAAGTGCTGAGCGCACGTCACTGTGAGATAGACCTAAAGAATGACCAAATTCGTGCGCCGCCACCTACAACAAACAAGATTCATAATAAATTACATAAGAAAATTTAATTGTGAACGTGAAATTCAATTTAACGCTAACAAATTTGTTTGCGCCATTTTATCGAAACAGTAATTCTGTTTTTGAAAGCGACCGGCTTTAATAAATAACTTTGTAATAAATAAGAGTTAGCAGTAATTGCAATACAACTGACACAAAGTATCCACACTTTGTGTACATAGATACGAGTTCATTATGAACAAAATATTTACGCATAATTACCTGGAACAGATTAGTCCCTCTCCTTGAACTAATGGACCACATCTCAGCATCGTCGAAGTGAGCGTCACCTCCGTAAACCTGCGCACAAAGATGACCAAATAATAAAAATGTATACATGCGGAGCTATAAGATATTATCTGTACAAAAGAGAATATCCAACTGTATCCAAATATTTGGTAAATGGGTATATTATGATTGAGTAACATACAATATCACAACTTTCGCATTTATAATATTAGCCTGTTTCACTACCATTATGAAATAAAGTACGAGAGTTCATCTTTGAAATTAACTTGTATTGTATTAGATACGGGATTTATGAAACACCGACTCGAATAAATGGATACAGTATCAGTTGGATTACATTTTACATTATTTACGTATAACTTACTAATTACAAATAAAAAACTGTGAACACGATTACTCAAGTGTGAGAACTCACCCAGCTCAACGTATCAAAATATCGCAGCCAAAGACTCATACAAACCTACGTGCTACGGCTAAGATTTCCACACAAGTATATATATCCTCATGCCTTCCCACAAGGGTCCCCGAAGGGGTAGGCAGAGGTGTAAAGGTAATACCCACACACTCACTTTCCGCCAGAGGTATATTAGGTGCCAATTTCCACACAGGTCATCTATATTATTTATATCCTCACGCCTTCCCACAAGGGTCCCCGAAGGGGTAGGCAGAGGTGTATAGGTAATACCCAGACACCCACTTTCCGCCAGAGGTATATTAGGTGCCAACGTGACAGATGGCGAGTCCATCGCCGTTACTCAAGCACGACTATACATACGCCCTTTGAATTTCTTCTCAGACGTATGCAGGTTTCCTCTCGATGTTTTCCTTCACCGTAAAGCTCGTGGTGTGACTAATCACTGTACTTAAGTTTTGAAAAACTCATTGGTACA
>JACCPG010000305.1:0-10002 GCA_016069955.1 Drepana arcuata
AGTTTACTGCTCTATGGATTACCAACATGTATTTGAATTAAATAACACCTGATTTCAAGTAATTCAAATACTAATTAAATTATAAAAAACTTTTTACGTGTGCTGGATAGGTATGGTAAAGCAAAAATATTTGTGGTATAAGATACATTTGTTTAATAAAATCATTTAATACAATATACTAAGATATTCTACATTTTTATTTTTATATCTATGCTTTAACGGCAACTGCATCATCTTCATCGTCGCTGTCCTCCTGGACTTCTTTTGATAATGAATGTTCTACATATACAAAAGGATCGATTTTCAACTTCTCAGGTGATGGGGGGCTGACTAAAACACATCTGTTGAAATATAAATTTAATTATAGATACTTACAATATATGAATTTAATTACTAGTTGCCCATGGCGGTTTCTCCCGCGTAAAAAATGTATTTCATAGGTAGAATTTTTCCAAATCAAACATATCCAATATGTTAACGCATTGTTATGTTGTTGTAATGTTAATCTATATTTGTGTCAAATTTCATCCAATTTCGTTCAGTAGTTTTTGCGTTAACGAGGAACAAACAAGTGTAAAGATAATTTCATAGGGTATTTATATCATTACCTTGTAATAAAAGGTCCATCTCTCTTTGGGCGTGCAGACTGTATATCTTTCAAAAGAGCTTCTATATTTTCAGCAACTTGTTTGACATCCATATTTAACTGAAAATATACATATGAAATATATAATAATATATATATATATATATATATAATAATATATCCTCACGCCTTCCCACAAGGGTCCCCGAAGGGGTAGGCAGAGGTGTATAGGTAATACCCACACACCCACTTTCCGCCAGAGGTATATTAGGTGCCAACGTGACAGATGGCGAGTCCATCGCCGTTACTCAAGCACGACTATACATACGCCTTTAATTTCTTCTCAGACGTATGCATGTTTCCTCTCGATGTTTTCCTTCACCGTAAAGCTCGTGGTGTTACTAATCACTGTACTTAAGTTCAGAAAAACTCATTGGTACAGGCGGGATTCGAACTTGCGACCTTTGCGTCGCAGGCAACTGCTCGAACCACTCGGCCACCACGGCTTTTATATGAAATAAGGCGACATATGAACGCCGTAACGGCGACATATGAAATAAGATATAAATATATACATATATAAAAGGAAAGGGGTAGGCAGTGGTGAGTATGTAGCGCCCACACACCCACTTGAGCTGGAGATATATTTAAGGTGTCAACGTGACAGATGGTGAGTCCATTGTCGTAACTCAAGCACAACTAAGTATAAGTCTGAATTTCTTATCAACTGTATGCGGGCTTCCTCTCGATGTTTCCTCCATCGTAACCTCGTGGTGTAATAATAATAATAAATTTGAAATAAAGAATAATAATGCCTGGGACAAATGCATCACAAAATGACCTAGTCCCAAATTAAGCAAAGCTTGTGTTATGGTAACTAGACAACAATATATTTACTTATATAGATAGATATATACTTAAATGCATAGGACATCCAAGACTAAGGTACAAATATTCGTGTTCATCACACAAAAATCTGCCCTCAGCGGGATTCGAACCCGTAACCTCAAATTTGGCAGGACCTCTAACCTCTAGGTAGACCAGACGGTCGTCAACCGTGTGACTAATCACTGTGCTTAAGTTCAGGAAAAGTCATTGATACGGTCAAGATTTAAACTTGCAATTATGAATTTGTGTTTATTTATTTCAATAAGGCATAAGTGTTGCAGGCAATTACTTGACAGAGAGAGACAGTGACGTGAAACATGACAGATGGCGAGTCTGCTAAACTAAACTCAGCTCAGCTCAGTCAGGATTCAAAGTAGCAATCTATGTGTGTCAGGTTCCATGGCTCAATATAAAAATAAAAATGAGTATTAAAAATATTTACCCTTCCAACTGGAATTTCAACAGATCCAAAGTTCTGCTGATGCTCATCTTTTACAACTCTATACTGAACTCCTCCGGCAAATTTTTTGACCAGCTCTTTAAGGTTTGCATCCAGGGTGCCAGTCCTTACATTAGGGAACTTTCTCTTCATCAGCCCTCGGATGGGTACCAGCTCCGTTATGATGTTGGGATGGGCCATTACATAGTCATAATCACTGACTCTAATTTGGCCTTCCTGTTGAAATGCATGTAAGGTAAGTAAACAACGAAAAAAATAATTATATGGTATATTTATTATATTATATATAGTATACTGTTGGCAACCCTTTCTCTTTCCAATGTCTAAGATAAGATTTTCAATCCAATAGATACAAACAAAGCATACATACGTATCACAACGCCGATTCCCTAATGGGGTAGGCAGAGAGCATAGAGCGTAAGTTCTCCCTGGACTTACATACCTCTTTTGCATCGTCCACATTCATCAGTCTACATACAAAGCATTTATTATATGCATTTAATTATACTACCTGGATCAAATAGATCGGACTCTGAAGGACGGGAACGTTAAGAGTACTCGAAACCGACGAGCATGTATGAAGAGACTGATGAATGTGGACGAAGCGAAAGAGGTATGTAAGTCTAGAGAGAACTGGCGCTCTATACTCTCTGCCTACCCCGTTAGGGACTCGGCGTGATGATATGTATGTATGTATGTATTTAATTATACACTCACACATATAAATGCAATAATGGAATTTCTTCTCTCTCTGCATACCCCTGAAGGACTCCAGTGATCATATGCATGTTTTTATAATATTATAAATTAATATTATTTATAAATATGTTTTAAGTGTAGTTAGTTTAGTCTTAGTTTACCTTTCTCTTCTATTAAAGTGTCAAGTAAAATGTAAAGTAAAGTTTACTTCTAGTAAAGTGTAAAGTCTTCTAAAAAGCTAATAGAAGAGAAAGGTAAACATGAGCAAAATTTTACATAATGTAAGTAGTTATTTGAAGATTTATTTATGTATTTATGCTCTTGGGTCTCACTACAAAGACTCCCTCTTGGTCACATGGAAACCTTAAAATATCTTAGCAATACAACAGGACATTTCTTACTAGGACCCTTGTGGAACCGTGTAAATTTGGAAACTTTACTTATTGAGAACCCTTGTGGGAAGGTGTGAAGACATGTTAAAAAGCCCAGTACAAATCACTTAAAGGGGATAGTGAATAAACATACTTGAATCTTCTTGACAAGTTCTGGGCCTCCAACGGTTGTGGCTCCAGCATCTATAACTTCTTGAATCATTTCAGGACCCTTGCAAAAGGCAAGTATTGTGCGCTCTTCATCACGAGGAAATGGATTTGGCAGGAGAGACAGCCGAGTAAAGCCTTCCAAGAAGCGGTTCTGTAAAAGAATATTGATTAATCTAGTCCTGTAATTAGGCTGTAAACATACGGTCTGAAACATATTGATCATATTTTTTTATTTTTTCACATTCTTTCATAAACTGGTATTTATGACACCATTTGTAATTTAAGCCTTTTAGCATTAACATTAATTGCAGTATATTCTGTATGTTTCCTGATGCAAGTTTGCAAGGAACCCATCTGTAGGGGTTCGGCATGAGATAAGCGGTGTGACCTATGTCACAACATACTTTACTTTATAAGAACTTTAGTATGTCCTGGGGCCTTTTCCATTTCAGTCTACTTGTCATCTGGCTTTCTTCCTTCTGTGGTTGCAGAGTCAAGGAGGAAACCTACATATATTTGATAATAAATTCAAAGACGTATAGTCATACTTGAGATCTTCCCATCTCTCACAATGGACCTTTGAAATCCAAATAAGAAAATATTTTAATTAATTGTAATTGGTTAATAGCCAACCTTCTTTGATGCCTGCATATTAAACTCAATATTGGCAAACACAAGTGCATCTGGTACATTATACATTGTTGGATGATGCGTCTGTTGGTGAGCCCTCACAGCATCTTCTGCGGTATACACCACCCAGCGGTAATACTTCATTTGGTACACATTATCCGTAGGAATTGGCTTGTACAAGTCATTTGAGTGTTTGTTTGACTGTACAAGAATCTGCCTGGAATTGGTATAAATACATATTATTTTCTTAAAATAATAATAATATATCCTCACTCCTTCCCACAAGGGTCCCCGAAAGGGTAGGCAGAGGTGTATGGGTAATACCCACACACCCACTTTCCGCTAGAGGTATATTAGGTGCCAACGTGACAGATAGCGAGTCCATCGCCGTTACTCAAGCACGACAAATTTTTTATGTAATTTTTATTATTTTAAATATTATTTTAACATAAATATGTTACATAAGAAAATAATATGTATGGGTTTACAATGTTTAAAAATATGGCCTCTGTCAGATTTCATTAAAAAAATTATTGTGACACAAATATCCTACTGAGAAGAACTATGTAATAAAATATATTTATCATCCCCTTACTTGTGCTTTCCACGCTGGTTGTGAGGGATGAATCCAATTTTGGTTACTTCCACCTTGACTTTCTTTGCGCGAGCTTTAGCTCTGGTACCCTTACGGGCAGCATAATAGACAGTAGCTGTGTGTATTGATCTCTGTAACGTTTCGTGAGATTAGTTTTGCCTGGGATACATCAGATTTTTATATAATTTTAGCAATTTAGGGTCAATTTTATTTGTTATTATACTCACCAAATGCGTAGCATAACATTGCGAAACCGATAGAGTATTATTTAATAATGATCCTGAAATTATATTTAGTTAATTCATCGAATATTAAATACATTTTGTGTTGAATAATATTGTCTTCAAAGTTTGTAGCATACTCACGAAAAAGAGTTCCTGCCATGATTATTTTATAAAATTGGTCGTAAATGCTGAAATTAGTATTTCTAATTTAAATGTTTATTTCTCTCTTTTCTATTGTTTGTAGGTTATATTGTAACTTTTTATGTTCAACTTCTTGGCATAGATACCATACCTTCAGTTCACTGCCTTTTTTTTATAAAAATATGCTGCATTAATAATGCAATTCAATTATATATACATTTTTTTTCAATGCTTTCAGAGTTTCTAACAGATCCTAGATATCTATTTGTTTTTCAATACAAAAAGCTTTCTTATATCATACACACCCACATTCCGCCAGAGATATATTTTAGGATTAGGTGCCAACGTGACAGATAATATCATTTTTAGCATTTTATAAATCAAGAAAATGATTATGTGGTCGAGCAGGATTCACTCAGACTAATAGCTAATAGTAATCTGAATTAATCCTGTTCGACCACAATTTGAAATTAAAACATAAAATTCCATCAATGGCTCAAAGCATTTAATAGCATTTAATCGAACAAAGATCGTTATATTCTTTGATCTTTGAATGAGACGAATGAATGAATAGACGATCACGATCGACGTCAAGCCAAACCAACTAAACGTCAAAATCAAATCTTGAAATAATCAAACAAAAGTTGTTACTGTACTGACTGACTGACTGAGTGCCGATGTTTTAAATGTGTTTAAAGTTTATTTTGATCATTACATTATTTAGAATGTATTAGAGTAAACATCCAGCAAGAACTTTTTTTAACTACAAAATCACAATGTTAAAAGTTAATTGTAGTTTACTGGCGATATCCCTGTGCGCTTTGTTGTGGGGTGTGGCCGGCCAGTACGAATGGCAATTGCGTGATGCTTTCGACGAAATTCGAGGAAAATTAGACAAAGTCTCGGAGGACAACTGTTTTATTAGCCATCTAGATGACTTGTACCTGCCTGAGGACTCCGTATCCCACCATCCTGACGTGAAAGAAATTAATATAAATCCAGTGTTTCCAAACCGGACAGCCATGCTGCATCTTCACAATTTAGCGATGACCAGAGCATTCTTTTGGAGCTATGTCCTACAGTCGAGGTTTATTAGACCAGCCATTAACGATACATATGACCCCGGTATGATGTATTACTTCTTATCGTCTGTAGCAGACGTCGCGTCGAATCCTTACATTAACGCCAGTTCACTTTACTTTTCGCCAAATATGTCTTACACATCGTCGTACCGTGGATTCTTCAATAAAACCATGCCTAGGTTTGCCCCAAGAGCTTACAGGGCAGATGATTTCAACGATCCTGTGCATCTTCAGAAAATATCTACTATGAATACATTTCATGTGGAGGATTTAGGTGCTTTTGACCCACAAAGTTTATCCAAAGATTATACATCAGAATTTTACCGCACCAATGAGTGGTATACAAGATGGTTACCTGACAAAGTTCAGGAAAGACATGACACCAAGACTACGTACCAAGTGGAAATTAGATATGCTAATAATACCAATGAAACATTTACGTTCCACGGTCCTCCGGGTAATGATGAGGTGTGTATAAAATAACTTGATGTTAATTGAATATTGCATAATATAAAACTTTAATATTTTACTATTCTATTTAAATGAATGCCTAATCAACTATTTAAATGTATATGTAAAGTATAAATGCTATTCTAATTAAACAAGCTGAGGTACTGCAATAATTACCCCAATTTGCCTTTGCTTATTTTCTAATTTGTACAGAACCCAGGACCTGTGAATTGGACACGTCCATATTTTGACTGTGGAAGGCTGAACAAATGGCTTGTGGCTGCAGTATCACCTGTCGCTGACATCTTCCCTCGACACACGCAGTTCAGGCACATCGAGTATCCTACGTAAGTCAATAACCATTATATATTGTGTCACCTATATTAACATGGAGTAGGATGTTGCCTCTATGTATCCTGCTACCTTATATTAATACTGAAAATTGTTTTTAAATAACAAAGAAAACTGTGTAGCATAAATAACATTACTGTTAGTTATTTAGAAGCAACACAAATACTATACAAATATCTGTAACAATTATAATTGCTTGTTTACATACAAACTACATATTATCATACCACATCCCTCAAGGGGTAGGCAGAGAGAGTTGCATACCAGTTTTCAATAGAGATACCTTGTTATGTTTTGTATAGTAAGCAATGACCTATTGTCTGGCCTATGCTGTTCCCCCATACTTAAGTACTATTGCCATAATGTAAAAATATTATTATTGTATACCTAATGATTTGAAAAGGGTAACCATGGTGAACCAACCTGAACCATGCGCCTTTTTCGACGTTTTATATATTTAAATATATATATAGATCCCATCTAGGCCTATGTGAAATAAAAATATTTTAATTTTGATTTTTCACTTCATTAACTTTTGACAGATTCTTCAAAGATCTTGTTTAATATGATGTAAAAAACTAAATAGTAAATGAAAATGTATTTACTAATTTATAGGTATACAGCAGCAGTTGTAATGGAAATGGACTATGACAGGATAGACATAAACCAATGTCCATTCAGTCCCGGCAATGATCTACCAAACAGATTTGCATCAACTGCTAGATGTAAGGAGACAACTGAGGTGAGGGAAATTGGCAATTTTTCTTTGATACAACACAATACAAAAAAAAATTACAGAAGAAACACAACAAAACACCTTTATTATTCCTTTTTGTTGGTATAACAAAAAACATAATTATAGTGTGAACCGATTCACGGCTGGGGCTTCCGGCGCGGAGGATACCAGTGCCGCTGCAGCCCTGGGTATCGGCTACCGAGCATTGTCCGCCGTCCGTATCTTGGGGAGATCATAGAACGCGCCACCTCCGACCAGTATTACAATAACTTTGATTGCAAGAAGATTGGATGTGAGTATTTAAATGTACCTTTGTTGCTTTACCACTGGCTGATTTGGTATTAATTATTTTATGATGAGGATTTTCACAGTTTAAAAGGTACTTGTAACCATTGAGCATGTGAAACTGATCAATGTGGATGAAGTTCTAGAAGTCTAGGACTAGGACAGAGAAGGCCAAATCGAGATCTTGGCCTTCTCTGCCTGCTCTGCTTTATTATTTTGCCTGATTCTTGTTTCAATGTCCTAAAACAATAACTGTACTTAACATTCTTGTATAAATGTACCTACAGACAGAGTACAGACCATACAATTATAATGTGATTATCATGTAGAGATAACTGACATAATTATTCCGGACCCAGACTGGGTGACTATCAGTGGCACCACCACCAGTGGTTAACCACGTGGAATCATCATCATCATATCATCATGCCGAGCCCCTAGGCAGAGAGTATAGAGCGTCAGTTCTCTCTAGACTTACATACCTCTTTCGCTTCATAGAGTAGTAAATAGTACAGGCCCAGCGCTCTATTTACTTGGAAGCTTTATTGTTTTATTTAATACATAAAGCGTGAAAGTTTAATAAGAGCCGTGGTGGCAGAGTGGTTCGAGCAGTTGCCTGCGACGCAAGGTCGAATCCTGACTGTACCAATGAGTTTTTCTGAACTTAAGTACAGTGATTAGTCACACCACGAGCTTTACGGTGAAGGAAAACATCGAGAGGAAACCTGCATACGTCTGAGAAGAAATTCAAAGGCGTATTTATAGTCGTGCTTGAGTAACGGCGATGGACTCGCCATCTGTCACGTTGGCACCTAATATACCTCTGGCGGAAAGTGGGTGTGTGGGTATTACCTATACACCTCTGCCTACCCATTCGGGGACCCTTGTGGGAAGGATATATTATTATATTTTTATTATTATAATACATAAACTAGTTATCACTTTGATGGTATAAAGCAATCCAGAGATCTCTAGAAGGAATTGGCTATAGGTCTGGCTTAATCCGATACTGGTATGTATATGGAGGCTGGTGTTGTAGGGGTGCAACGGCTGCCCGTGCAGTGGGAGCGCGCGCACCCGTTCCTGCGCGCGCTGTACCTGGACCGCTACTACGAGTACGTCAACGCCACGCCCGGCCCGGCCGCGCTGCACACCGAGCGGGCCAACGTCTACGAGGTGCTCAACTTCATCAGGGGCGTGCAACCCAATAACTGTTCCAAGTATGTTGACACACCATACCCTACACATGTCTTACTTCTTACTAATATTATATCATGTGAAAGTTTGTAAGTTTGGATGTTTGCGGTTCTTTCACGGCAAAACGGCTGAACCGATTTGGCTGAAAGTTGGAATCGTAATTGCTTATACCTTAGGCTACCCTTATTTTTTAAATCTCGAAAATTCAAAGTTCTAGTATTTTATATCATGTTAAGTGTTATAATAAATGAATAATATTTTTTATATACTAGGTATAACCCAACGGACTTGTATCTAAATGGAGATATATCATTCGGCGCGGAGGAACAGCTTGAGAACCAAGCCAAGATGGCTGTGCGTCTGGCCAACTTCATCAGTGCGTTCTTACAGGTAATATTTATCTATAAACTTAAATATATATACATCTTAAATAATAGCTGTAGTGGCCGAGTGGTTCGAGTATTTAAAAATATTTCTGGCGGAAAGTGGGTGTGGGTACTACCTATACACTTCTACCGAACCCTTCGGGGACCCTTGGGGGAAGGCGTGAGGATATACATCTTAAACCTTGATAATAACATATATTTTTTAAATTTAGCCGGCATGCAAGCACGTGGCTTAGCTCAGTGATGCTAAGCGGTACCGCCTTTGGACCAATAATAATTGGTTCATCAGCGGCGGTAATCTCTTACATTTAGGCCTCGCGCTTGTTTGACACCTGTAATCTAGGACTATGGCTCTTTTCGGTACAACTGATGAAGCTCACCAGTTTGCCACCTTGGTGGCTTAAAAATATATATAATATATCCTCACGCCTTCCCACAAGGGTTCCCCGAAGGGGTAGGCAGAGGTGTATAGGTAATACCCACACACCCACTTTCCGCCAGAGGTATATTAGGTGCCAACGTGACAGATGGCGAGTCCATCGCCGTTACTCAAGCACGACTATACATACGCCTTTGAATTTCTTCTCAGACGTATGCAGGTTTCCTCTCGATGTTTTCCTTCACCGTAAAGCTCGTGGTGTGACTAATCACTGTACTTAAGTTCAGAAAAACTCATTGGTACAGTCGGGATTCGAACTTGCGACCTTTGCGTCGCAGGCAACTGCTCGGAACCACTCGGCCACCACGGCT
>JACCPG010000305.1:11002-33952 GCA_016069955.1 Drepana arcuata
CTGTACTTAAGTTCAGAAAAAACTCATTGGTACAGTCGGGATTCGAACTTGCGACCTCTGCGTCGCAGGCAACTGCTCGAACCACTCGGCCACCACGGCTCTCAAAAATATATATAAACCAAGAATTGAACAAATGAATTGAACTCCCCAGGTGTCAGATCCTCAAGAAGTATTCAGTGGTAATCGCGTTGCCGACAAACCTTTGACTGAGGATCAAATGATTGGCGAAACTCTAGCTGTTGTTCTTGGTGACTCCAAGATTTGGTCAGCAGGTAAGGACGAAATGAGATTCATATGGATATTATATACTTACTACAGGGTGTCATAGTGAGAAGTCGATGAGTTGCAAGCAAAAGAAAACAAGTTAGCGTCCCGTAAGAGAACTCGTGTATTGAATCCATTCTTTGTTTTTCCCAGATGACATTTCAATTTCGCGCCATAATTAATCTATGGTACACGCCAGTTGTCTAAGGTATACCATAATAATATACAATAAATACTCTATACACTTCACTTAGAAAATAGGATGGTTGTTCAAATATGTGCTCTGGCAATATAAAAGGGCTAATAAAAAAAAGTGGTATTAACCTCAAGCACTTGATTTGCAGGAACATTTTGGGACAGGAACAAGTTCACGAATCGCACATTCTTCGCACCTTTCGCCTACAAAACAGAGCTTAACACGAGGAAGTTTAAGCTTGAGGATCTGGCCCGGCTGAATAAAACTGGTAATTATATCATTGAATAGCATGCTCGCACGGGTAAAAATGTAAATCCTCCCCCTTAGCAAGAAAGTTATAGGCTAAATATCATCGTGATACCTGTGGACTTCCTCAATGAACGGGGTAGATATATATATATATATCATCACACCAAGTCTAACGGTGTAGGCAGAGAGTATAGAATGACAGTCCTCTCCAGACTTACATATCTCTTTCGCTGACATGAATCTTTTCTTCATCTTATTTTTTGCACTTCAAAATTATCTCCGGGAAGGTTGTTGAACCTGCCTTTAGAATATACTATGAATATATGTATATTATGATGATAAACATGTGAAAAATATAAGTGTTTTTTTTTGTTGCTTGATTCTTTCCTTTCCCTTTGGTATAAAATATTTCTTTTTTTCTTTACAGAGGAAGTGTACACGAGTAAGCCATGGTTCCAATTCCTAAAGCAGCGCTGGGCGACAAATTTCGACACCTTGGAACAACACTTCCTGAAGATGAAGTTAAGGGATGATGAGGTCGGCAAATACCTGAAACGCCACGAGAGGTACCCCACATTCTACAGGGCGGCTAACTTAAAGCACGGCCACTGGACGAGACCGTACTACGACTGCGACGGACATCTGAAACAGTGGGTCATTACCTACGCTTCTCCATTCTTCGGCTGGGATAACGTCAAAGTTAAATTGGAATTTAAGTAAGTTGATATAAAGTTACTTTTTATTAAATACTAGCCATACCCTGCTCCGCCTCAGGCGTATCAATCTTTTCTGGCGACGTTTTCCCTCATCGTTTAGCTTTTGAAGTGACTAATCACTAAATATTCCAGTTAGCATGAATCTGCTATGTTGATTTTGCAGGTGTCTTCATAAACCTCTCTGCCTGTTGAGCTCAGCGGTACCATTTTCATGAAATATATTTTGAAATAAATCTAATAAAGCTACGCTTTGCAGTGAGAATTATATGTATATATCCTCACGCCTTCCCACAAGGGTCCCCGAAGAGGTAGGCAGAGGTGAATAGGTAATACCCACACACCCACTTTCCGAGATATATTAGGTGTCAACGTGATAGATGGCGAGTCCATCGCCGTTACTCAAGTACGACTATACATACGCCTTTGAATTGCTTCTCAGACGTATGCAAGTTTCTTCTCGATGTTTTCCTTCAGCGTAAAGCTCGTGGTGTGGCTAATCTTTAATAATGTTGTCGTTTATGTAATATTTTCCAGGGGTGTGGTAGCAGTTACTATGTCGCTTATGGCGTTGGATGTGAACCAGTGTCCGGACAAATACTACGTGCCTAATGCATTCAAAGGGACTGACAAGTGTGACCGAGCGTCTTCCTATGTAAGTGTAATGTTTACAAAATTCTTTTCTATCTGAAAATTCATACATATTACTGCGCGGATAGGTAGTCTTACATACGCCTTAAAATACATTTTTTTTTATTACCGCGTTCAACAAACCAATGAATAAAAAAATCTATAGGTTAATAATAGTGTAGACTAGAGTTTTACCCACCTAAAATTTCATTACATAGGTAGATCCCCCCCACATACAACCGCATGCCCCACAAACCCCTTCACATGTCCACCCCCCACTCACGACCGCCCTCCCCACTCACGTAGCCCCCCCTAACACGAGCGCGAGCACATCAGACTCCTCATTGTAAAAATACGCGTAAATATACTTGATAATTATTTGCTGCGTAGTTATTTTAAAACAGTTGTATCTCCTTAGATATTTATTCAATTATGTAAGCAGGCTATTTTAATCAAAGTTTAACTTCTGATTGGCTTCAAGCTGCTTAAAAATAGGTCTAGAGTTTTGCAAGACTGCCTGCCCCGTGAGATTCCTCCAATTACTGGTACATTGTAGTCAATACTATTTCCAGTGCGTGCCAATTCTCGGTCGCGGGTTTGAAGTCGGCGGCTACAAATGCGAATGTCTCCAAGGCTACGAATACCCATTCGAAGACCCGATCACATACTACGACGGACAGATCGTAGAGGCCGAGTTCCAGAACATCATAGCGGACAAGGAGACACGCATTGACATGTTCAAGTGTCGCTTGGCTGGAGCCGCTTCGATACAAGCCAGCATGCTGGTAACGTTGACTGTTTTGTTCCTACTCTCCAAGATACGGTAATTTGACCATTAATCACACACGATATGCTAATCTTACCTTTATTTCCATCCAAGCAATGGCTACGTTCAGTAAACGTATCATAAATACATGAAAGCTTAGTAGGGAGTTGTGACTTTCCTCATTTCAAACGCTCATCATCATCATATCATCACACAGAATCCTTAACGGGTTAGGCAGAGAGAATTGAGAGCCAGTTTTCTCTAGGCTTACCTACCTCTTTCGAGCACTAATGATGTTCCCATCCTTTGCGATCAATTTGATCTAAATAGTTTGTTTTTCTCTGCCTCTTCCACACACTTTCGCGTTGTATATCAGATTCGTCAATCTTTTTTCACTCATCCTTTATATATATCCAAACTGTCTTTGTTGCCTAATGGTTAATTACTTGGTTGATCAGTTACATAGTAATATTCCATTTCATTATTATTTGGATCGAGGATATAAAAGTTATCTTCGTGCCAAATTCCATCCAAATCTGTTCAGCTTTCTCCCAGTTATGATTAGTGACGATATAATCTCTTATAGCTGTTATCTTTAAGCCGATTTGTATATTTTGTGAACATGAATAAGTAACAAAAAATATTAACTTAATATGAATGATCTATTCAACTTAGAAGTTAAGAAACAATTCCATCCAATTGACTGCTTACTTTGTGTTGGTAACCATTCATTGTAAGGCCTACTTGTCGTATTTATATAATTAATTGATTCATATATCATATAGATGTATGATGGCAGCTGGGAATGATCATAATGCATTTGTTTAGCAATATAACAGAAGAAGTAAGCCATAAAAACTTAAAATACAGTAGTATTAGGTTTAAGTAAAATGTATTTGGATAGTTTACCAATACAACTATATAAGCACCTATATACAGTATAGTATAGAGGGTGGGGAACTTATTTATTATTATATTATATATTATTATATATATATAATTCCAACTACAATAATCTCGCACAATGTTATTGCATTTGTAGAATTAATTATTAGGTATATAAGTCAACAAGTCTGATATTACTTAACACTTGATGTTAACTTTCCGAGCAGCTGTAATGTATTTTTAACCGACTTCAAAAAAGGAGGAGGTTCTCTATTCGACGGATTTTTTTTTTTATAATTTTGTGTTTTTAAACATTTTATATATTAAATATTTTTTTATTGTTTATACGACCGGCCTAATGATATGTGTTATCGCCACCTGTGGACGCTTCCTATACTAAGGGTATTTCTCGCGTGTACCATGAAGAAATCTTAACAAGTAATCTAGAGTATGTATGATTTATAAGGATAATGTTTTCATTGGAATCTCTCATACCTTATTGAATCCAAATCTCGTATTTTTCCTGTCTAATGTTTGTGAATGAAAAAGACTTATTTCATCAATACCGACATGAGAACTTATATTTTTAAGTAAGACTAGTTATAAGAATCTCTTTTTTTTTACTATTAAAATAACATTGCTGTGTCAACAATTTTATTATTAGTATATTTTTTGTATACAATGTATTGTTTTATAAGCTGTGATGTTCGGTATATATTAAATAGGCATTGAGGTCATATCATTATATGTACGAGGTGTCTATTACCTGCATTATTCATACCTAATGCCTAGTAATTTCTATAAAATGAAAAAGAAGTAATAAGTACTCAGTGAATAATATGTAGAAATAATGACTGGTTGATACAATTTTCATTTGAATGTGTGCATTATGTTGTGTGACTTTTATACTTATATACGTAGGGTTGTTGGCGATGTTCGGTTGCACCTAGTTTTAGCCAGCTATAACTAGATACAGTAGTAGAACAATTTTCGAGATATTTTTTGCGGTGATAAGCCATAGTATCTTAGCTGGAGCTCCGTTTGGTTTTCTGCGAAAATATCCGTCTAAAACTTTGTGTAAACCATATTTACGTCATTTAGTAAAGATTTGCTATTCTGAAGAGAAGGTTCAAATTATAATATATAAATAGGTGGATCTCTTGCATGAAATTAAGATGGTTGTAACATTCGTATGACCCTGTGTATTCAATTTCAAATCTGTTAAGATTCCGTCCATTTACCGTGCCTTAAATATTGTTTTTTAATTAAATATGCTCAGTTTTATTTGTTGTTTTATTATTCTGGAACGTAGATTTCTTCTGGTATGCTGCAAGAAAGAGTATATTATAATAATTTCAAGTAAGATGTCAAGCTGTTTTACAAAATAGTATGGTGATGGGATCCAAACACAATGTTCCCAAAAAAAGATGGAAGAAAGGTAACACTGTAACTCATGTACAAATAGAAAGGCAGAAGTTTGAGCGAAAATCCACCTGCGCATTTTATGCAATGATTTTAAATTCCCACGAGGCGTTTGTAGTACACTGGCAACATAGGCTGTGGTGCCGCCTATCATCCCTGGCTCTCGTTTTATGCATATGACATAGTAATAATAAAACAATTTAACATATACCCTACTGCTATAAAAATAAATAAAAAAAGGTAATGAAATTTCATTTGGTACCTGGGCTGTACGTACTTGTTATTTACCATGAGTACGCTTCGCAGGTAGAATAGACCACCAACGACTCCGAAATATACGGTTATGTATATGAGCATATACATTACTGCTAGCAATCTGAATAAACCCATACTTTGTTATATACATTCTCGTAGTTTCGGCATTTATCTTCCAATTTATTTTATTTTAATAAATTAAAACACATGTTTATGAGTTAGATGACATTGTTGACATTCTGGACAAAATTTGATGTATAAGATTTCAAGTATTAAATTGTAGTCTTTGTCTAAGAAATGTTTTTACGTTTGATTGTACAACGAATAGATAGATATTTTTCCATATTATATCTATGGCTATAATGATCCGACCATAAGTGTCAAGTAAAAGACGTGACCTGACGTGACAGACAACGTGACATTGGCATTTCCCGAAGTCTATTCCATCAGAGTCGGCAATCGACTTTAACTCATTTTGTTACAATTTTGTAAGAACGAAGGATTCTAGAGGACACAAAACTCATTTACGTGCCCGTGAAAAACGTTTAATAAATTAAAAACTGTTCTGTCTTCCTTTCTTAAACACTGCAGGTACTTATTTATATTAATATATGCTTATTTTCATACATAATCATTACGAACATTATTGTGAATGTTTTTAATATAACCTTGACATCTATTCTAGCATTAGCAACAATACGTAATTCGTATTAACCATGCAATTGTATATTATTTGTATTAATCGTTTGCCATGATAATTTATTATTTTGACCTTGCTCTTGTCAGTACAACTGTTGATCTCTTAATCCATAATTTAAGAAAAGTGTAGTTCTCTCAAATACAATAGCATACTTAAGTAGTCACTATTTATAGGATCACTAGGACAGGTTTTTACATACATACGTATATCATTATGCCGAGTATCACAATTGTCTTTTATTATATCTTTCAGAAAAATGAGTTTTGCCAGGAACATGTTAAACCAGTTGAAAAGTAAAGAGTTTAGAGATTATCTAATGAGGTAAGTAAACAATTAAATTTCGTCTTATCAACATTTATATTAACCAGATTGTTAAAAAGTCCAATTTTTTTTTATACCACTTGGGTGGCAAACAAGCATACTTAATGCTTGAACTGCTTGTGGAATCACTTCATAGTTTAAAACATCTATGTACCCACTGGTATCTTATACATACCTTATTTGGTGTTGTAGCAATCGCATGGAATCACTCAGACTATGCTAATACCACAAATGACATTATTCTGCAACTTCTTGGGTAAACACACTCTGCTGTGATTAATTGCAGAGGAAAGACATTTTTTATTATTAATAAACCAGGGTGGCTTCTAGTTCCACCAGGTTCTTGACAGAGTAGGTCTTCACAGACTTGAGTAGAATATGCTTGTTCATGAATTCTCTAAGAATAGAGCTACAATCCACTCTAGACTTTAAGACAAATTTAATTACCTGTATTCCTGCCTGTGTTTTTTTGTATATTAAGGAGTAAAAATTGCTATTATAACCTTCACTTATCCATCTGGATAATATCCTGAACTAAATAATTGTTCTAAGGCTTATGGGGTATTTTAATTCATTTTCCAGCACACATTTCTGGGGTCCAGTAGCCAATTGGGGAATACCTCTAGCAGCAATTGCTGATACGAAAAAGGACCCTAGTTTTATTAGTGGGAAAATGACATTTGGTAAGATATACAATATATCATCTTAATGTAAAATGTTGCTTGCAAGTTTGAATCCCAACTGTACTAATGGGTTTTTCTGAACTTAAGTACAGTGATTTGTCACACTGCAAACTTTACAGTGAAGGAAAAAATTTTGAAGAAACCTGCATAAGTTTGAAAATTAACTCAAAGAGATATGTATAGTTGTGCTTGAGAAACGCCAATGGATTTGCTATCATTAACATTGGCACCTAAAATATACTTCCGGAAGAATATGGGTTTGTGGGTTCTACCTATACACTTCTGTCTACACCCCCGGGGTCCCTAGAGGAAAGGCGTTTAGGTATATACATATATATAAATATATATATATATATATATATATATAGTCTATATAGACTACAGATAATTATTCTACTCAATAGAGCAGAGTAGTAAGCATTTGTATGCGTATATATTTGTATTAAGCAAATGTATATGAATTCAACATGGATGAACTTGCATGGCACAGCAAGTCATATATTTTTTAAGTTTCCGCCCACCATTTAAATAATTAGTTAATGTGATCCTCTTGACCTCCTTGGTCTGGGTCAACATTGATAACAATAGTGCTTAGATATATATAGCAATGTTAATACTTAATACAACATCAGGCTATTAAAATAATAGCCATGCATGTGAGAGAGATTGTGAGAAGGCAATGAATTTGTCTTCTCACAAAAATGTATGTGTAAATTGAATACTTTCTAAATAAGTTATGAAATCATAAAATCGTTTTCTATCCTTAGTAAAATGGAACCAATGTCAAAATAGGAAACCACAGTTTCTTCTCCTGATAGGCTTTTTTCTTGGAAACATGTAATAAGATTTCCCATGTCCCTTATGTTGAATAAAAGATTTTTGTTTATTTTCATACATACCAATATTACCCTTAATAAATAAATAAATTACACTAGAAAGGATGAGTGAAGAAAGATTGACGAAACAGATATACAAAGCAAAAGTGTGTGCAAGAAGAGGCAGAGGAATGCCACGATCCAACTACCTGGATCAAATAGATCGGACTCTCAAGGACGGGAACGTTAAGAGTACTCGAAACCGACGAGCATGTATGAAGAGACTGATGAATGAAGATGTAGACGAAGCGAAAGAGGTATGTAAGTCTAGAGAGAACTGGCGCTCTATACTCTCTGCCTACCCCTTTAGGGACTTGGCGTGATGATATGTATGTATGTATGTAAGTCTGCTAGTTTAGATTAGGTTATCACAATTGTTATCAGTTATCAAAAAAATTCAAGACCTTTTCCTCAAAAATCTCTGTGAAGCCGAGATCACTTTTGTGTTATCTTGAGTACCAATGACTCTGCTTATCAGTTTCAGTATATTACTGAATTTCATGTTGTTTACAATTGTTTTATACTATGATTTTGTTTGATAGGATTCTATTAGCCTTACCACAATTTGTGGGGGATGTATATACCCTTATGAATTGTGTGTACTATGTATTTGATTGTTTTGCTTTGGACAACTCATACATACATACATATCATCACGCCAAGTCCCTAACGGGGTAGGCAGAGAGTATAGAGCGCCAGTTCTCTCTAGACTTACATACCTCTTTCGCTTCGTCCACATTCATCAGTCTCTTCTTCTTCTTTGGACAACTCATATGTATATATATAAAAAAAGTGATGCTAAATTAGGCAGAGCCTATATTTATAAATATATATCTTCATGACCCCACATGGGTCCCCTAAAAGAAGGCAGAGTTGCATAGTAGTACGCATACATAAACTTAGACAGATGGCAAGTCATTTCTCAAGTAAACCTATAAATATACATACATAAATATCATCACGCCGAGTCCCTAACGGGGTAGGCAGAGAGTATAGAGTTTATACAACTGTACTTAATGATTATTATCTTTTTATATTTTTATTATCTTTTATTATTATCTTTATGAATATTATCTTTTTATCTTCGTATACTTAATGATTTTTATCTTTTTTATTGTTTCCATAGCTCGAGTGCTAAATGATTTATTCTGTTCCAGCGCTCACACTGTATTCTCTAATGTTCATGAGATTCGCGTGGAAAGTGCAGCCGAGAAACCTACTCCTCTTCGCGTGCCACTTCACCAATGAATGCGCGCAGATCACACAGGGGGCTAGATTTATCAACTATCATTACATAGAGGGACCTGCGCCGGCGCAAAAGCAGTAATCGAACCAGTAACCTGACCGAACTAATTATGCAACGTTTGTCTGAAAAACTAGATAACGTTGTGATGAACTAATGTCAATTCAAAATTTTTACGTATTATGTTACGTATTTTACGCACCTACCCATTTAGCAGTCACCAGTTTCTCGTTGAACAACGATAATTACTTTACAATTTTGTATTACTATGCGGTAGGAAGTTTTTTTCTTACACCTAAATAGTAGTTCCGTTTATACCAGGTAGTAAAGGGCATGTGACCAGCGCCGTTAGCATGACATATTTGCTTACATAGGAAAGAGAAGAGAGTTATAACAAAAATGTAATAACAAAGGTAATAACAAAAGTTGTAAAGGGATTATGCAGAGGCGTATCTGCAAAACCCCTTTGTAACTTATGTCTAAAAGGGATACATTTTAACTTGATACCAGTTACCATTCGAATTAAGTACTAATTTGAACGCCCAAATATAGACAATATAGAATTTTTATTCAACTTCTGTGACATAGCGTTTTCGCAGTGTCACTCATGACCGACTAATTGCGAAATAATTGTTTTGTCTGTCTTTAAATATTGACATTTTACAAATGATTATACACCTAAGTATATACGTATTTATGCATACGATACCAATAATTTTTATTTAAAATGACGCTTAGGAAATAAATATTTGTTGTATACCAAATCCATATATATCTATATAGGAAAAAAAAAAATTAGTAAATTGTATTCTTAGGAGTTGAATCTTAGGGCGGCATACGCTGCAACTTATTATATTCGAATCCTTCTTATGAAAAGTCATTTGATTAATTATTACAATGTAATGTATTTATATTTCAATAATGTTATATTATTTATATTTGAAAATGTGTTTTATATATATATTAGCATGATGTTATACAATAAGCAAAGTACTATTCACATAGAACTATTCGCCGTTTTAAAACTAACGTCTGTACATTATCCGTTTGTACATGTACAAAACCATATCCTCCAATTAAACTTATATATGTAGTACACTTTACAATTTATGTAAATTTTGCATTAAAAGATTCCTAAAAGGAAACGACGCGATTCATAGATGAAATAAGTCTAAACGCATGCGTTCAGGATGTTCAGTTCTAGAATCAAGTAGTTTTTAGAATCTTTGCGTCCATAGAAAATACTTTTTAATCGAACTATTTACCTTGTACACTTAACTTAATATAGAGTACAATTTTGTATCCGTGCAAATATAAATAAACTAATTGAACATTAGGAATTACAAACATTACTGATGTAGACTTAGTGATATTTATTTTTTTGAGTTTTGAGTTGACGACTATAGTTGCGTGACAATTATCAATTTGACGTTTGAAGAAATCACGTTACATTATTTTTAATTGGCTAAATAGTTGGCTGACAAAAATACAGTAACTGTTTTATCCGTGTAGTCCGTGATATCCGATCTATTCTCTTACACCATGAGGGAGTCTGTGAATGAGTATCTTCATGCCTTTCCCAAGGGTCGCCGCAGGGGTAGGCAGAGGTGTGTGCAGGTAGTACCCATACATCCACTTACCGCCAAAGGGAGACCGTTACAGTAGCGAGTTTGGAGTTCTCTCTCAAAGATTCCTGCAGGGTTAGCAGCGAGCGAGCGATACCACTGGCGTTGTAAGCGTCCATAGGCGGCGGTAACCGCTTACCTAAGGCGGACCGCATGCTTATTTGCTACACGTATAAAAAAATACAAATGGAGAGTCCGCCAGTAGCACAGTAAACTATTAAATTTAAGTATTTTTAAATAAGTATAGTCACTTAAAGTGAGAAAATTTGTTACATAGATAGTTGTTAAATTGCTTTGTTGCGCAACAAAAGTTGCCTCTCAATGTAGGTAAAGTTTAAGCGCTGGTAGTTTGACGTTATTGTTATGTTGTATAGAATTTATACGCCAAGGGTATATTTTGTAATATTTATTGTGTATTAAAGTTTTATTATATTATATTGTTGATCTGTTACTTTGGTTTCATTTAATCTGTTTGGAGTCGAGTGTGTTTCGGTAACCTTCCTTTTCCGCCTAATTTATATCGATCAGTATTAGTGTTTTAAATTTTTTCTACAAATGATTTGTTTACACATTTAACAGGGCACGGGTCCCCTTTTAAAAGTTTTCGTTAGTTTTAATCAAGATTCGACATCATTTTATCAAAGCGACATGTGTTACTTACGAACATATATTAATTTCTTCTTGTATCTTTACGCTGCTTTATATGGCCTCGAAGGGGTAGGCAGGGGGTGCCATAACGCCCTATTTTCACAAGAGGTATTTTGGTGTGGCGACAGCGCGCCCGAAAATAAAAAATGGCCACATCTTTATGTTTGGTTGAATGCGCTAATCAAACAGAGGTACCTATTGCAAGACGTATGTAAGACTAGAGAACTGGCACTCTACTCCCTCTAACTATCCGCTCGGTAATATAATTATAAATAAAATAAGATTTAAATTCATACATATCTTATGAGTTAAATAAAATAGACGATTGAGAGCCGTGGTGGCCGAGTGGTTCGAACAGTTGCCTGCGACACAAAGGTCGCAAGTTCGAATCCCGACTGTACCAATGAGATTTTCTGAACTTAAGTATAGTGATTAGTCACACCACGAGCTTTACGATGAAGGAAAACATCGAGAAGAAACCTGCATACGTCTGAGAAACAATTCAAAGGCGTATGTATAGTCGTAAGCAAAAGTGTGTGCGAGAAGAAGCAGAGGAAGGCCACGTTCCAACTACCTGGATCAAATAGATCGGACTCTCAAGGACGGGAACGTTAAGAGTACTCGAATCCGACGATATGGACGAGAGCGAAGAAGGATGTCGACTAGATTTGAGATAGGAATGAGGATGATGGATTGCCATCTGTCACGTTGGCACCAATAATACCTCTGGCGGAAAGTGGGTGTGTGGGTATTACCTATACACCTCTGTCTACCCCTTCGGGGACCCTTGTGGGAAGGCGTGAGGATATATTATTAAAATAGACAGAAAAGAAAGTGGTAAGCATGACTCTTACGGTTTTAGCTATCTGTTAAGAACTACTTCACATAGGAACAGATAGTGCCATCCACGAAGACGCGCCCCCACCAAGTTCTAGTTGAGGGGTTCGCGGGAAGCGGGGAGTATGATCCGAGTATAACTGTAGTGTATGTGTGCACTCATAGGTAATCAGTGTATACCTATAATACATCAGTGGAAGGTTGCACACTTACACTATAAATTATAGGGAAGATAGTGCGGCGCGTCTTCGTGGATGGCACTAACTATATCATACTATTGTATTATTAATATATATATCCTCACGCCTTCCCACAAGGGTCCCCGAAGGGGTAGGCAGAGGTGTATAGGTAATACCCACACACCCACTTTCCGCCAGAGGTATATTAGGTGCCAACGCGACAGATGGCGAGTCCATCGCCGTTACTCAAGCACGACTATACATACGCCTTTGAATTTCTTCTCCGACGTATGCAGGTTTCCTCTCGATGTTTTCCTTCACCGTAAAGCTCGTGGTGTGACTAATCACTGTACTTAAGTTTAGAAAAACTCATTGGTACAGTCAGTACAGATTCGAACTTGCGACCTTTGCGTCGCAGGCATCTACTCGAACCACTCGGCCACCACGGCTCTATTGTATTGGCAACTATTGTATTAAGCTCACGTATTTGTAGAGTATCGTAAAGCTCTCTAAGTATGAACGAAATAGAAAACTGAATTTGCTTTTCCATTGTAAATCCCAACGCTTTCGCATTACACTGGAGTGCATTCATTGTCTCCAGTTTTAAAAGCATCGCGTGCGAGTTCATACAGTGAGGTGCAATTATTTTCACCTCATAATATAGCGAGACCCAGATAGCGGCACAATGAAGATGCTGCGCTTTGTTATCGCTTCTAACCGCTCAGTATTGTTTGAATAAACGCTTCTCCGACTTGCTGGGGAAACAAGTAGATATATATCTATGTATAGATGGATACATATAGTATTGGTACATATTATATATAAGTACTGGTGGTTTTGCTTTGCCGTAGAACTGAATATTAGTAAGAGAACCGACTGTGAGATACAGCACTGTGATTCCATACAATGAAGTAAAGATAAGTAAGATAAGTAAGTAGGTAAGTATAGGTAGGTTATTGAGTGGGCTTAGCTCTTCACGCCTTCTCACAAGAGTTACCGAATGGTAGGGAGACATGTATACCCTAACACCCAACGTTTGCTGGAGATATATTTAAGTTCCTACCAACGCTATAGATAGCTAGTCGTGCTTATACACCACTCTACGAACATACCTACATCATTGAATTGCTTCTCAAACGTATGCAGGTTTCCTCCCCATGTTTTCCTTCACCGTAAAGCTCGTGGTGTGACTAATTGCTGTATCCGATTCAGAATCACTGGACTTTCTGAATTTGAGTCAGTTTTATATTCCAAATTACCAATGACTTTTCGTTTTCGAAAAAATCGTAACCTATTTATCTGCGGACTTATCTTGCTATTGAAAACACCTGTGCATCTGCACTGACCGAGTAGGTATTGACAGCAACCACCCCGCTTCCTCCGTCCCACCGCTCACATCTATTACTACCTACTGGTAGAGGGCTACCTACTGTTCAAGTACAAACTTATTTCTATAAAGGACCTGGTCAATTTGCATGGAATTATCTCAAGTTACATAAGTTTAATTTCAGTAGGTGGAATGTCCGGTTTCTAGCAAGAGCCCCGAAATAGGAGGCTGCGCCCTGTATACACGCAGATAACTAGTTTTAATTAAAATCTTAATTGTTTTGTTTCCTAATGCCTCCACGACTAGTTACACAAACAAGGAATTTTAATTCCATACGTGTTTAATTCTACTTGCGGCCATTGTTAAGTAAGCTTTCGTTTCTGTGGTGGCTAAAGGAAATGGAATAAGGTGGAAGTATGTACCTGTGCTTTCTTTATTAATACACCATATATCTTCACACCTTCCCACAAGGGTCCAGACTCACAAGGGGAAAATGGGCAAAACACCCTCTTACATACATTTTAGGTGCCAACATGACAGATAGTGTTTCTATCGGCTTTTCTCAAGTACGACTATACCTACATACGTTTTGACTATGTTTAGTGTATGCCATAGTAAAGCCATAGCAAAGTAGTAAAGGTACACATTGAGAGGAAAACCTTTATTAGAGTAAAAAAAAGTCAAAACGTATGTATAGTCGTGCTTGAGAAACGGCGATAGAAACCTGTCACGAGAGCCTTAGCTCATGGTCTGATTAATCATTGTACCTTGTTCCTTCCATCCACCTTTTGTATTCACCAATTGTTTACTACAAGATCGTAGAAAACACCAACTACTACCAATTACATGTACCACGGAGAATATGTACAGAATATTTTCTTTCATACGAAATTGGACTCTCATGGTAAAACATACGACGCTATATTCAATTTTACGTTCGGTTCAGAATGTAAATAAGTTAGAAAACGGGGATAAACGTCGTTTGGTCGTCACGGCTGCTCTCGTATGCAGTAAACAAACATATTAGGCCCCATTACTGATCCCTATATTTCTATTAAGTGATTTTATCTTCGCCGCCTATGAAAAGTAGTCGCGTGCACGGCCGAGTAAGACTTCGTTTGGGAACATAATAGACATTTTAGTACAAACATACTCTATCAGATTTTATCGAGTGTATGTGAAAACTTCTTTAAATCCATGTGATAGAATTACCTACCATTATGACAAACTATTTATTTCATTTAATTATTTACATACATATTACCACGCTGTCCCTCACGGTAGAACTCCAACTAGACGTAATACCGACCTCTTTCGCTTCATCCACATTTATCAGTCTCTTCATACATGCTCGCGAGTTTGGAGTACTTTGACGTTTCCATCCATCGGTTTGATGTAGGTAGTTGAAATGTGGTCTTCCTCTGCCTCTTCTTAATTAAATTATTTATGTTACTAATGTTCGTTTCCAACTTAAACTTGCTCTTTGTTTCTTTTTAGGTATAAGATATGTAGATATCTACTGCTCATTAATACTTCAGTAAAGCATGAAGAACTCAACGTTACGAACTAAATCTAACATCCATTTCCACATGACTTCCAAATGTACGGACTACGGAAAGCGGAACTGAAGCCATAAACAACGAATACGGGCAGCCCGCCAGTTTTAAACATACTTTTTTCGCGGTCCTATTCGACCGTTCGCAACTAAATAAGTCCTCACACATTCACGGTCGATTGAGTCTCAAGTGAGAGTTTGTGAACGCACCAGACTCGTCGTTTCCGGATGAGGCGCCGCCATGACGCCGTCCGGTTCCGAACTCCGACATGGCAGCCGTGCGCGGGAAAAACGAAAAGATGGCGTCGATGGCGACCCTTACAAAACACTGCCATTACCGCCTTCAGTTCCCGTTTGTTAGTTATTGCTCCACATTTGTTTGAGTGTCACGTTTGAAAGGGTAATCATGGTAAAATAAATGCTTTGGCACGCTATTACTGTGCGGAAATAGTGTTTTAAACGTCGGCACATTTGAATAACATGTTGGATTTAGCTGGGCTCATTCCAACAACACAAAGGCTTACATGTTATTTATTTTGGAACACATTTTTACATACTCATCATATAGCCGAGTCCCTCACGGGGTAGGCAGAGTAAGCGAAGTGCCAGTTCTCTCTTCGCCTACATACCTTAATCTAGCTCTTTTACATTCATCAGTTTCTTCATTTTTTTTTTTATTGAAGTTCAAGTACCGACTCTTGACGTTTTACTATTGTCTTATTATACAATGATACGTTCATCTATCGTGCATTATATATACCTATTTGAATAGAAACAAATCACTAAATGTTTAAGTAAAGCGCATAGATTTTTTCTATCCTTTAGTTTTTAAGTCAGTCAAAGGTTGTTTTGAAAATTCAGAAATAAATCGAGTTATTTCCGCTTTTAAATTCCTTTAAAACTTACTCATCTGGCAGTATTCGAACACTTAGTATTTATCTTGTCACAAGATGGCGTTACTGTTCACAAAATCAACCGCGCATTAATCAAGCCCGTCGTTGAACCCTAGGATTTATGTAAGTATTTGTCAACGAATTGGTCCGGAAATTGGCCATAGACTGGCAATGTTGCCAGTTCTATTGAGAGCTCCTTGTATTGCTTCGTAATTATTGTAAGAGAACAATTTAGATGTCCTTTGACACTTAGGATATTGCCTATCCTTTTCATGATCCAAATAGGCGTTCAGTATTCGGATATTGGAGCTGCTAATATGGGCCACTATTATATATGCCACTGGAACTACGACTGTATTGATCTTAATATGATTTAATATTGCAATCTTACATAATTAGCCTGAAATATTGACTAGTTTGGCGGGCAGAACTGATAAAACTCTGACTGGTTCCGAGTATAGTTGACGATTCCCATCCTTGACTGTCCGATCATCAAAATCTAAATATTTTATTTCACATAGGCCTAGATGGGCACTTATAAAACGTTGAAAAACGTGTGCGGGTCGATCGTTTCCATGGAGAAGAACCGGCAAGAAACTCCATGGTTACTCTTTTCAATAAAATCGCGTTAAATAGTCTAGTTTTACAATTAAAAACGCTTATTAGATACTTAGTACCTACGGTTTCTAAACGCAGAACTGGTATCTTACCTGTAGTAAAAAGAGTATTGATAATATCTCAATTTGTTCTCACAATTACGTCTAGACAAGTAACCATAATCCCTATAGCCGCATAGCTCACAATCAACGTGGTCGGGCCACCGGCCGATTTCCCCGCGGATATAATTTTCATGAAGATACAAATCGACGATACGTCAGACCGATTGGGACGGCCTAATTGGTCGGTTTTTTCTGTGGTCCCTAATTGGAGACGATTTTGCGCGATTGCTGCCGTCTCTTGGGCTTACTGTGAATTAAAATATTCAGTATATAGCTCACATAAAAAGCTATTAATACGTTCCATACCGGGCTCAATAATGATGAAAGTATGCATACGTTCGATATACAACTACCTAATGATGAGAAGAATGACATTCTATTTACTGTAGAGAGACACTCCTAAGCCGACTTAGACAAGCTGAAGGAGCTTACGGGACAAGTCACATGACGTATCACGTGTAATGTGAAGAAGTTATTGGTAGGAAGCGATTCCAGCTCTAAAAGGATGACATAAAATTTTTCACATACGTACAACGTAAGACTTTGTAGTTATTTCAAATCGGCGACTCAATGACGTGATAGATAGAATATGTGAGCGGTAACAGTCGTCCGTAGTCGTCCATAGCCGCAATTATCGCGGCCATCGCTGTCTCTGGTCTCTGGGGGTTCGCGCTTCGATTACTGCGGGAAAACCGACATTAATGCTGTCCATTATTGACAATTACCGTTCCATTCCGCCCATTTGAATTTGAACTTCGGAGAATCGAACGCTTCAGGGATTTGAATTTCGAGGCTGATATCGTCATTTTTTCCTTTAAATGGGGGAGAAATGGAAATATAATTACTTACCCACCATGGAGCAAATAAGACATTCATTTATTTATTTATTGTTAACTATAACGATTACACCAATTACAATAATTAACTCAATATTACAAAAGTCTATAATTGACGTAATGTACAAGATAATAAAAAAAGATTACAAAGTAGAGGAAACTGATCCTCACAGAACTCCAAGCATTCTGATGCAAATACATAGGGATGCACAGATTAAATGGATACTACATAAGCGTCTGTGTCGTGTGCCTTCATATGCTATATATACAAAAAGTCTGACATTGGTCTAACAAATAAATGTTTTATTTAAATTTTGTAAAAAGAAATAAACCACATTTTAAATTTAGAACATGAATACGAATAATATGAAGTTCGAGTGTAAGCTATTTGTTATAACACAGTATACGCTATAAGCTTTAGCTTATATTTAAACTGTGGTTATAGGCATGGACAAAGACTTGTGCATTTGGCCTCTAATCTTGTCGGTCCATCAGTTGCAGTACAAAGCCTCCACGGTCCAGGGTAATTGTTGGAGGACTATAATTGCCATGACGATTGGGTGGAACATTCACTGACTAAGTCGCACTGATAACTTAAGTGGCAGCGTGTTGTATGGTTCACTATCTACGTATGCAAATACCCTATGTACAGATATTATATATATTGCACTAGGTGATCTAAAGTGAAAAACAACCTGCATACTGTCGGGGAAGAAATTTAAAGATGTTATAGTTGTAATTGAGAAACGGTGAAGGACTCGAAATCTGTCCAGTTAGCACCTACAATGTTGCTACAATAATTATAAAGTATAAGTATATACTTAAAATACCACAGTTAATAATATTTTAATACATATATCACCTCCTACATATACCCCTTATGGAGTAGGCAGACCTGACCGTATTTAAAATACAATTAAACAATATTTTAAAAGAGCAAATATGTATTTTAACACATTATACTTGGCTGGCAGTAACGACTGTGACTGTTTGTAGACTAGACTTTTATGTAAAAAAAAAACGATGCGAGTGAATGAAACGAGAACGAAACTTTCCTCGTTGTCGCTCCTGTCGTTGTGTGGACTAAATTGTATTTACTCGAGAGAAAGAAACAATCAGTTTTGTAATACTAGTAACATATTGAATGGGTGGGCTACTCAATATATTTTTCTCCATACTGTCCCCTGTCATGTTGAACACTTTTCATATTCTATTTACCTAATTAAATGTCCAATTATATTAATTAATAATAATATTATTCATCATCATCATATCATCACGCCAAGTCCCTAACGGGGTAGGCAGAGAGTATAGAGCGCCAGTTCTCAATATTAATAATATTAATTAGATGATGGGATGGTAACAACACCATATATCGGTGTATCATATATTTATCATCACTCATATATATAGGGACATACAAACAAGCGTAATGATATATCCCGCCGGGTCCCTAAAGGGGTGGGCATAGAGAAATAGTATTTCGATTCATCCAGATCCTAACATGACAAAGGTAAATGACATACTTGTATCTCAGGCTCTTTACAAACGTCTTTGCATTTCTTCTCGGTCTTAGGAAATTTCTTCGCGATATTTTCCAACACCATAAAGTTCAAGGTTTAGAATGGAGTGGAGTTTCTTGCCGGTTCTTCTCCATGGAAACGACGAACCCGAACCGTGCACATTTTTCGACGTTTTATAAGTGCCCATCTTGGCCTTTTTGTTTTTTTAAATACAAACCATTCCGCCAACACGGCTTGTGCAATCTTTTAAACTGACGTAAATAATTTCCTTTTGAGGCATTTCATGTAATTCCGCCTTTATGCCTTGAATGCGGTGCACCGGAGTAACAAAGTTAAGCTTCTTGCGGGTTTGTCGAGGATTTCGCTCTCAGCCGGCTGCAGTGCGCCACTTTCTCAGTGCTTATATATTTGTACTTCTATTTCGATTAGTTCGTAAGGTGATTAGTAAGTTTGGCTCCTTGAAATATAAGTTTGAGAAACCTTCATCTTTACGCCTATCCATAAGGGTTCGGGATGGGGTAGGCAGGGGTGTGTTGGTAGTACCCACACATCTACTTTTCGCCTGAGATACATTACAGATACGTCGCCGTTACTCAAGCAAGACTACATAAGTCTAGTTTAGTCTAGTTTAGTCTAGTACAGCGGTACCTAATATTTTTCAGCCGCGGACCCCCAAAGAAATCAGAGTAAAAAAAGGTGCAATTTTCCTCACGAACTAATCGGCCATCACGACTCTACAAATCATTTTAATAATTTTCTACATACGTGTTAAATTCTTAGAATTGTAGTGGTATAAAATATTATATAATAATATAAATAATATATCCTCACGCCTTCCCACAAGGGTCCCCGAAGGGGTAGGCAGAGGTGTATAGGTAATACCCACACACCCACTTTCCGCCCGAGGTATATTAGGTGCCAACGTGACAGATGGCGAGTCCATCGCCGTTACTCAAGCACGACTATACATACGCCTTTGAATTTCTTCAGACGTATGCAGGTTTCCTCTCGATGTTTTCCTTCACCGTAAAGCTCGTGGTGTGACTAATCACTGTACTTAAGTTCAGAAAAACTCATTGGTACAGTCGGGATTCGAACTTGCGACCATTGCGTCGCAGGCAACTGCTCGAACCACTCGGCCACCTCGGCTCTAAAATATTATTTCATCGAAAAATGTTATACGCAAAATGCGTACAAAACAAATATTCCAGTGTGCCACATGCGTGTGAAATTCCAAACGTACATTTGGCGGCCGGCCAGTCACGGCTTTTTTAGACCAAAATACGTTTTTTCCTCAAAGCGAAAAAAAAATAGCAACACAGTTTATTTTACGTTTACGTACCTAGATCATCAGACAGGATCACATTCTCTTCTCGTAAATCGTAAGGGTATTTAAAATTGAAACTAACATATTTCGCGCATATCTCATTGAATTTTTATGCAAAGTATTATGTATGGCCAACATTAGTCGTATAATATTTCAGAACGAAAGTGTACCGCTTATAAAAAACATGTAAACAATTACTGCAAAATTATCGTCATGCCACTACCTAAGGGAGAGGTCCTTAGGTAGTGGTAATGACGATAATATAGCCTGTAAACCTTCCTCAACAAACGGGCTAATGGAATAAATTTTTAATTCCATTATTTATATATATATATATATATATATATATAATATCTTGAGAGAACTGGTGCTGCCTCTGCCTACCCCAAGGACTCTTCGTCATGGCGTATTTGCATCGGAAAAATCATACCTGTTTTTTGGATCCAGGTTTCTTAAGGCAGTCCTTTCCGTTCCTTTCGTAGTCCGATTTTCCGTTAATCCTAAGTGGTAACACTTGCCCAAAATATAGGACGAAACTTCTCACCGAATTTAGGCTGTATTGAAATTTATTTCCAACAATAATTTTAAACAAAGCCTTAACTGGATGTATAAAGCGGAGGCAGTTCTACGGATGAATATAATTTTAATGAATATCCTTGAAAAGTTTCTATCTAGGCATTAAATCTGAACTGTTTCTAAACAAGATAGTGCTTAATGAACAGAATACCAGCTATGTACTTCACATCACATAATATGCATATATCCCTCTATTAATCAATACATAAATGTGTTGATAGAACCATTTGTTCTCACTCCTATTTAGAATCAAGTTCTAATTGCTAAGATTAAGTATGTATAAAAAATCATCGTCAGAATTCAGCAAAATTAAATGAGCTCAGTGCTTGTAGGAATAAGGGCACCTGACCAAAAATTATATGTTTTTGATATGGTTGGTTTGGTAGATATGTAAATACTAGAGATTATATTGGCAGAGACAGATGGCGAGTTCACTTCTGCAGGTTTCTTCACGATTTTTTTCACAACACTTGTACACTGATATATCACACGAGTATGATATATCACTGTAGTTTCAGAAAAAACTCGGTGCAGTCGGGGCTTCAAATGGGGCCGCCGTAGTAAATCACATGTTAAATATTGCAATAAATTTAATAGAAAAGCCCCATAAAATCTTTTTATACTTTTCTTGGACATATCTATCTATAACTTGATCACCTAACATTTTCTAGTTAACGCAACAAGTTTTTCGTGTAAAACTCGACTTATATAAAACACCTTGGTACGAGCGAGAGTGCATCGCAATCATTCGTCTCTAATAACGTGTCGCCATTTCCGTGGCACTGATGAAAGCGTCCCGGGTCGCATCAAAACGGATTTCTGAACGCGACCTCTTTAAAGCATTTCCTAACTTGTTTATGGCACGAGTTCTGGTTGCATTTAAACTTTTTGTACAAACTCTTTTGATGAGTACCAACATAAGTAAATATTAGGCATAAGATTTGCGTTCGGGACATAGATATTAAATAAGCAAATAAAATTTTCATTACATGAATTAACTTTCCTTTATACCCTCACGCCTCCCCACAATGATCACCGAAGGAGTAAAATGGCATTCATAGCCAATCTGTAGCCTTCCTTCGGGCAGGAATTCATATATAAGTCATTTTCCCCAGTAGCCAACAGATTGCGGTGTAACAATTGTAACGATTGTAAAGATGAAGAAAGGTATGTATTGTATTACGCGTTGGTTTAAGCATATAAAAAAGACTAGTCAAAAAGCAGTATTGAAACAGAATTACAATGCGAGAGTGAGTGGAAAAAGAGGATAAGAACGTCAAAAGTACTTGAAGCGGGCGTGCATGTGTGAAGAGACTCATGGCTGTATATGAAGCAAAAGAGTTCTAGGTTTAGAGACCACTAGCGCTGTAACCTCTCTGCTTACCCAGTGAGGGACTACGTGATAATTAGTAAGTAAGTAAAGTGAGTAGTAGTAGGTGTTTGTACTCTTATTAGGAGTGTAGAAGCACTTTGTATATAGCTTTACTAAATCGTAAATTGTTTGAAAATATTTATAATTCCAACCAAAGCATTAAATTCACTTAAACCCCACTAATCCCACACCTTTGCTATCTATGCAGTACTTGTATCGATGCAATGACGATAATTGGAATAATTCGATTGAGTATTCGATACCGCTGTTTGCCGCTGGCCACTGCGGACCAGTGTTGCCAATTAGTACGCTTGGATTTGTTTGCGAAATT
>JACCPG010000306.1:0-45637 GCA_016069955.1 Drepana arcuata
ACGTTCCCGTCCTTCAGAGTCCGATGTATTTGATCCAGGTAGTTGGAACGTGGCCTTCCTCTGCCTCATCTTGCACACACTTTTGCTTTGTATATCTATTTCGTCAATCTTTCTACATACATTTGAGGCGAAATTCAAGTATGTATAGTCGTGTATAAGGAACCGCGATGGACTCGCCATCTGTCACATTGGCACCTAAAATATATTTGCCGTGAAAAGTGGCTTCTGCCTACCCCTTTGGGGATCCTTGTGGTAATGCGTATATACGTATAGCTAATTATAAACGTTGACTCCATTACCCAACATCCCGCAACGCCCACTTTAAGTTAGGCAAACTCGGAACCACTTTCCTTTTCATAACTGGAATGACATCGAATAGCTTCCATAAGTAAATTTGAGTAAGGTAAAAAAGCAAAGGTAATTATTTAAAGGTCTTTCAGAGCTATGCCATCAATCATTTGTTTAAAAAGAGCTCTTTTGTTACGCGAACCGACGCTTGATGCCGTATAATCGAATTTATTCGCATTGTAAAGGAAATTCTTTAAGATTCTTTGTAATATACATTTAGAATTTTCAATAAAAGGTGTTATTTATTTTTTTATATGTCAGTCTTTGACAGAGCTGTATTTCCGTCCGCAAGGGTGAAAAAATAAAGTATAAAGTAGGTGTGGAAAATCCCGCTTTTCCCCGTTGATTTTAAGTGTCATCTGATTGGCCAATCTTACGCCATTTTTAAAAACGGACGCATAATAATATTACGAATATATGTAGCGAAAGAGGTATGTAAATCGAGAGAGAACTGGCGCTCTATACTCCCTGCCTATCCCGTTAGGGACTCGGCATGATGATATGATATGATATGAACAATATCATATTTTGGCTCATAATAATTTTGAATTTTTTCGTACCCTTACAAAGAAGAATTGAAGAGATATATACAAGTAAATATTTATAACTATTTCTCTAATTATTAAGCAAAGGTGTCTCTCATGACATATGGCGAAGAGATTGGACAGAGACCGACAAGAGGACAGTTCCTATATGTATGATATGCTATGACAAAAAAATTGTAAACACGAATATTTCCGTGGCAAGTTCATCTTGGTTCATTACATACCAGTCCTGTGGAGGGATGGAAGGTAAACAAATTCCGTTGAAAGGCAAATACGGTGCGCTAATCCAAAATGTATGGGGTGTTTTTCCAGTACCCTGTGCTGGGTTGGGGTTCGGTCAAAGGAATATTATACCGAAAAACGTTTGGCATTAAAGTACATTTTTGATTGCTGTTCAAAAGCTTTTTAAGGTTGCATTTCTTTTGTTTATCTCAATTTCAGCTTTTGTCACGCTCGAAATTATTCTCCACGTAAATAGCTTCACAGATTTTGAAAACAATTTTCGTTGGAACAATAGTACCTTTTCTACGAGCAGGTTTTTTTAATTACGTCTTTTTAATTTTAATTACGTGAAGTCATTGGGCGAATATTTTGATATTGGATATAATGATACATTCATAGAATGTTTCATTCAATATAAAAATATATATATATATATATATACATAATTATATATAGGAATACTGCAAGCAATTTTTAGTCCTTCCTTTCATCCTTTGTTTAAGCTGGGTATCGTAAATATTAGCCGAGAACCAAGCAGGAAATCCGATGTATGCAATGGTACTTGTATAACAAGTGTGCCGGCCCTTACTCGGCCTGTCTATATATGCATACTATAACACATAAGATAGATCAGAAGAGCCGTTATGGCTGAGTGGTTCGAATAGTTGCCTGAAACACAATTTTCTGAACTATTAACTAAAAATATTTTCTGAAAATTGGCAGCGTAATGGGACTAATTACTCTGCTGCCAACACAATATAATAATCCTCCCCCCTCCCCGATGAGCTCATTACCGGACACCATATTCATCACGCAGGAACACAACACAAAAAAGTGTTCGGAGAGTTATAGTGTGTTGGCAGCACACTATAACTCTCCGAACACAGAGTAGCAACGCGCAAGTGATACTTGGTATCGTGAACGTAAATAGGCTACGGTAACCGTTTCCCATCAGGTGGGCCGTATGCTTGTTTGCCACTCTTGTTGTATAAAATTTTAAAAAAGTTTTATTTGGCTACGGACTTCTATAAGGTTGAGGTCCTGCCCTAGTCTAGGCAGGTCTAGCCCTAGTAGGCAGCTCCAAATTCGCACGGGAAACCCGTTATGCCCTACCTTCTATAAGATACGGAACCTCTGCGGATAAACAAAACTCACTCATCAATAACTCAAATATCGACAAACGCGTAAGTGGTGTCGAATGGTAAACACGGCACTTGACACATGATACCAGACAGGTATCATTACCGCATTTACACCGAAGCGAACGCATCACGTAAAGTAGAGTGAGGAATGTAGCTCGTGTATAGAGTGAAACTTTTGCAATCTCATTATTTTTAATGGTATAAAAATTGTATGTCATTAAAATTCTGGGTAGATTTATAACCTGCCATCCACTTTACGCCGGATATATATCTTAAGATCAACGTGACAGATGGCGAGCCCATCGCCGTTACTCAAGCACGACTATTATACATACATACATACATTTGTAATTCTTCTCCAACGTTTTTTTTTCTACAACTAAAGTGGCAAACAAGCGTATTCGGCTCACCTGATAGAAAACGGTTACCGCAGCCTATTTACGCTTACAATACTGAAGTATCACTTGCGCGTTTCCACTATGTGTTCGGAGAGTTATAGTGTACTGGCAGCATAATGGGACAAATCCCTCTGCTACCAACGCAATATAATAATCCTCCCCCCTCCCCAAGGAGCTCATTACTGGAAACCTTATTCACCGCGTAGGAACACAACACAAAATATTGTGTACCAATGTACAGTCGGGATACGAACTTGCAATCTGTGTGTAACAGGCAACTCGAACTACCCAGCCATTACGGCTTGCTATTAATGTAATCATTAAGCTAATAAGATCTTATGGCTGGTAAAAATATTTCGTTTAGAGGCACCATCGATGTTGGCAGTCTTCATGGCAGTCACTCAAGACACGCGAGAAAATAAATAATATATATGTGTATACATATCTATTACCTATACACCTCTGCCTACCCCTTCCTACAAAAAAAACTAGCATTTATTTATACACATAATAATAATAATAATATAGCCTCACGCCTTCTAAATGCAAGTTTTTTAATCTTTGAAAGGCTTATTGCAACTTATGCCTAGAAATTTTGACATAAAGCTGCATTCAAAACTCTGCTAATTAAAAATATTTCACGGTTGTTTTTTTATCGTATTTTAACAGCGCAATGTATTTAACAGCAACAAAAACCCATCAATGTTCCAAAGATAGAAAAGGTTATACAAAAAAAACATTTTTAGAACATGGTATGCTGTATTTAGGAAACTAGGCGCTAGTTTCCTCCATACTATCCATATGCTAATTTCCCCTTTAGGGACATGGCGTGATATATGTAGTTTTAGGCAGACAGACGGAAGGTCTGCCGATGCCGTCATTAAACTGAAACTCCTAGCTCAGACAGTCTAGACACAACAACACAACATGATTTGATTACTCAGTGTTAAGTGATTACTCTGTGTAAGCTGTCTCACACCTGTTATTAGTGAGTAGGCTAGTCTGTGTTATAGTTATAATTTTTTTTTTATGTAACATTTGCCTATGAACTGTTGGTGTGTCAATAAAGTAAATAAATAAATAATAAATAAATAAACATTTGGCCAAAAAACTTTAATTCTTAACGTAACATTTTTATCAATTAATGAGTGGAAACTTTTCAGTCTCTGAAACGGGTTTAACAGACAATCTTAGGAAACTTTTTCTGTTCTATTTAAAAGGAACATCGGATTTATTCCTAAGCTCTCTCTCTCCTTAGTTAGTTCTGCAAATGTTACACTGGTATTTAATTAAAACAGACGTGGTGGCCGAATGTTTCGAGTAGTTGCCTGCGACGCGAAGTTCGAATCCCGACTGTACAAAGTAAAAATAGTCTATCAATTTCTAACGAAAAGTGTGACAGATATCGAGTCCATCGCCGTTACTCAAGCACGACTATAAATATACCTTTGAATTGTTTCTCAGAAGTATGCAGGTAACCTCTCGAAGTTTTGCTTCACCGTAAAGCTCGTGGTGTGACTAATCACAATACTTAAGTTCAGAAAAACTGACACAGTCGGGGTTCGAACTAGCAATCTGTGTGTTGCTGGCATCTACTCGAAACAATTGGCCACCACGGCTCTCAAACTTTTTATTACTTATCAAAAACTGTGGGTTTATTTAGTCCAGAGTCAATCTAGATTCGAACCATCACGGCATGGACTAAGGAAAGTATGTATGACCAAGTATGTATTCAGGATAAGCCCCCCACGCTCTCTATAATAAAGTAACAATTTATCAACCTCAAGTACTGAGCAGACCCTTCCATAAAACCCGAAGAGAACCGTCCAATAGGAGAGTATTACCGTTAACTGTAATCCTGCCAAACACTGGAGGCAAGGAGATTCTGTAGAATAGGCTCTTAAAACTTTACGTGCTACCGACTACCCTAGCATTTAAGGCTATATTTATGACATCCTGATAATATATACATATATATAATAAGGGAAATTACTTTCGCTAACTAACATTGAAGAACCGTGGCTCGAGTGGAACGCAAAGAACGCGAAGAGATTAATACTGTGCCAATGAGTTTTTTCTGAGAAATGTAATTAGTCACTCAACGTTTCACGGTGAAAGAGATCATTGAGAGGAAACCTGCATACATTTGAGATGAAATTAAATTTGTGTTTATTTATTACTTATATGACCCTGTCTCTCTGTTATATATATATATATATAAAGTTCTAATTTGAATTTCATGAATTGAATTTCATCTCAAATGTATGCAGGTTTCCTCTCAATGATCTCTTTCATGTGATCTGATTCTCTGTGACTTTTCGAAGTTCAGAAAAACTCATAGATACAGTTGGGATTCGAACTGCATGTTCGAATCCCAACTGTATCTATCAGTGGCGTGGGGTGAAAAAAAAGAAAGGTAAAGCCGGACCAAAAAAATGGCTAACGCGTGAATAAGCAAAACGTCATATCTTAACTTGTAAAAAAAATGCAATAAATTACATACCATATATTAGTGTGTTAGTTCACCTCCCAAAACTACGGCGAAATGTTATGTATGGTGCTTGCGTTGCGTTGTATGCAATTTTTCCATGCGACAGAACATGCTTGCTGTACAGTTGTTAGTGTTCACCACCTTCACCATACATGACATTACTGGCATCGTATCATATGAACAGTGCATGTCGAGTATGATAAAAGTGGCTTTAAAAAGCCGCACACATCACTCACACGGGGGTTATAAATGTACAGCCAAAAAAGAACTAAAATAAGTGAAACTTAACTTGCCAGCATCATCATCACAAACAAATACCAGCAGGAATACCGCAGTATTTATTTTTCTATACTACAAACCGAAAAACAAAATAACATGGACATGACATGGAAAGCAAAATAACTTATGTAATTTTCAACTGCCGGTTATCCAATCGTATTTATCATACATAGAACTGTGAAAATGTTTGAAACACCCATCCTTACGTCAATAATAAATTTTCATATCGGGACGAGCCCGTCCATGTTTAATGATATATTTTTTATTTTCGAAAGATTGTTTAGAGAACGAAGTTAACTCATTTAATAGGTAATCTGTAAGACAACAACCTATTTGTATTAACGCCGCCATTTCTAACCTAACAGACTACGTGACGACAAGAAACAAAAACAAACAAACAAACCTTTACGGTAAAACAAAACAAACACTGTGACAACACTTGGCAAGTAAAATTTCACTACTTTCGTTTTTTTAAACCATATACCACAACACAATCAAGCTTATCACATATTACAATAGATAAATTAGCATAACAAAACAAATCGTGCAAATACGCGCGAAATAGTGGCTAGGTGAGGTCAATGATTGACTTTGATTTGATTGACTCTTGAATTGCTCTGATTGGAGGAAACTTTTCAAGCGAAACGATACCTTAACGCATAACAAATAAAGATTGGAGGCTATCTGAGATCGGCTTATAATCGCTGTTATATCGACGAATGGTTGGATGTGGTTGTAATGTCTATGTGTGCGTGAATTGCCTACATTTTAACTATTTGAATTCCCAATATTATGAGCGAGTTCCCTTGCCGCCTACTACGTGAAATCGTGTATGTGGGCGTTTGCGCGATTTCACATACATTGCGTTTTTGTATCCAGCATATTGGAGAATATTCTTACAAAGGGCGCAATGTAATTATGTCTCTTGCGATATTATGACTACATAGAATAGTCGTATATGAGCGCGAATCTGCCAAGGGAAGCCGGTAGGAATCGTGTTCTAAGGACGCTTCGCCACTGGTATCTATGAGTTTTTCTTTTATGTTATGTTTATGTTTATCTTATATGTTTATCTTTGTGTTTCAGGCAACAACCCGAGCCTCTCGGCCACCACGGCTCCAGAGATACAAATAATACATAGATACATATCGGAGTAGACAGAGAGTGTAGAGCGCCAGCTCTCTCTAGACTTACATACCCCTTTCGCTACGTCCACATTCATCAGTCAATAAAATCATCAGGAACCACACAAAAGTCTAAACTTTACCGTTCGGCATCGTGTCTATGTGACGACAGTCGCAATCTACATACTGTCGTTGGCAGGCGTGTGCGAGATTTCGCCTCTCAACATCATGTCTATAAACGTGTCAACTAGTTTCCCCACATTCAATCAACAATCGACTTTGTCAGCTTTTAGATTAGGTATATTTTAACATTGTGTTCTTTAGATGGTTTCAGGAATTTATAATTTCAAACTGAAACCTTAAGATACGTACATATCATCACGCAAATCCCAAACAGGGTAGGCAGAGAGAATAGAGCGCAAGTTCTCTTTAAACTTGCATACCTATTTCCCTTCGTCCACATTCAAAAATCTTTTCATACATGCTCGACAGTTTCGAGCACATTGACGTTCTTGTCTTTGAGTCTCCGATCGAATTGATCTAGGTAGTTGGAACGTGGTCTTTCCCTGTCTTGTCTTGCACACACTTTCGCTTTGTATATCTTTTTCGTGAATCTTTCCTCACTTGAAGATACATAGATATAGACGCTAGAAGAAAGATATATCAAAGAAATTATTTTATTACGTGGATGAACCCGCGAGTTATAACTAGTAAAAACAATGTTACACCACACACCCACCTTCCGCCATAGATATATTAGATGCCAACGTGATAGATGGCGAGTCCATCGCCGTCACTCAAGCACGACTATACATACGCCATTGAATTACACCTCAGACGTATGTAGGTTTCCTATCAATGTTTTCCTTCATCGTAAAACTCGTGACTAATCTTAACTGTACTTAAGTTCAGAAAATATATTATTATATTATAACAGTGTTAGTGGTAGTGTGACTCACCAGTAATATGTACAGCAATAGCGGGCGGCATCACAAACATCCCGACCAACAGATCCGCCGCAGCCAAGCTGGTCACGAAACAATTGGTGACCGTTCTTAACCGCTTCGTGGTCACCACAGCGGATATAATCAAAGTATTACCGATCACAGTTACCACTATTAGTAAAAACAATATTATAACGACACTAATTTCAAAAGTATCATATTTATCCTCCGGTCCGCACTCAATGAAGTCCGTTAAATTTGTTCCGTTTACATTTTGACACAGGGTTTTGTAACCAGTTTCTTCTGTAGTCTTCACTATATGGTATACGTTTCTCGTAAGGTTGTATTCTCTTGTACTTTCTATGATCATCTCCGACTTGAGTCCATTTGTCGTGTTCCATTTTAGGTTTCCTATTATATCGATGTCGGGCGTTGAAATCATGGGGTTATGCCCTCGGGATGGCGACGTGTAATCTTTGTCGCATCGTCTGGAAAGAAATACACCAGAGTTAATAAATTACATACATACATATCATCACGCCAGGACCCTAACGGGGTAGGCAAAGCAGAGAGTATAGTGCGCCAGTTCTCTCTAGACTTACATACCTCTTTATTTTCATCCACATTCATCAGTCTCTTCATACATGCTCGTCGGTTTCGAGTACCCTTAACGTTCCCGTCCGTGAGCGTCCGATCGGTTTGATCCAGTTAATAAATTAAATACATACATTTAAGTTACACACGAACAGTACTCGAAGCCATTTTTGCTTATTTTATCAGCTATATATAATTTAAAGTCCTATTAAAATCGATATAGCGAACAAACATACTGGCGTACAAACAATAGACAGGCGGACATACATTTTGTAAATATTTGTCAAATAGTTTATTATATCTGTTGTTAGTTTTAAGAAATTGTATGGACTTTCGTCTTTAATAAATAAATAAAAATAATGATTATCAATTCCGTTTACAATTAAATTGTTTATCCTCACGCCTTCCCACAAGGGTCCCCGAAGGTGTAGGCAGAGGTGTATAGGTAGTACCCACATACCCACATTCCGCCAGAGATAGATTTTAGGTGCCAACGTAACAGCTGGCTTGTCCGTCGCCGTTACTCAATAAAAACTTAATTGTATTCTTATTACTATCTAATTGTATTTATTTATTATCCCAAATCCTGCCCCAAAATATATTAACAAAATTACTAGCGGAGCCCAGCTCCCTAGCTCGCGATCCAGCAACGCTCTAAGCCGTGGACCGTACCCCACAAGGGGTGTCCTTAGCTGAATTTGCTATACACCTAAAAGATTTTTGGAGACCTTAGTCTTGCCAATGCTTGGTTAAGTAGCAAAAGTTCCCGGAACTCACGCTAAGATTGACAATACATATTAATGCATGATAATTAGCATACATAGCACGCATGCGAAGCCACTTAAATAAGAAAAATAATTCACTCTCCAAAAACAGAATTAACTCCTGAATACGAGACCGCACCACATAAATAACAGTGCCCTAATCTCAATAAAGCTCTCATCATTATTTATCTTTAAGACTCTGCACCTCATGATGCTGTTTATTACGTCTTAGAGCCGTGTCTCAGTGCTGTTTTTATCTTAATTGCCAATTTAAGATCCGAAAACCTGGAATAAATTCAGGAGGAAAAGTTCAGTTAGTGTTGTATTGTCGACTTTCAAATTCAAAGATCTACAGATAACTTTACCAATTAGTTTTTTGAACTTTAAGTACAGGGATTACACCACGAGCGTAACGGTAAGTAAAGTAACGTAAATAATTATTGGTGGAGCCGTGGTGGCCGAGTGGTTCGAGCAGTTGCCTGCGACGCAAAGGTCGCAAGTTCGAATCCCGACTGTACCAATGAGTTTTTTCTGAACTTAAGTACAGTGATTAGTCACACCACGAGCTTTACGGTGAAGGAAAACATCGAGAGGAAACCTGCATACGTCTGAGAAGAAATTCAAAGGCGTATGTATAGTCGTGCTTGAGTAACGGCGATGGGCTCGCCATCTGCCACGTGGACACCTAGTATATATCTCAAGCGAAAAAGGAGTACGTGTAGACTACCTGCCTAGTACATCAGGAAAGGCACGAATATATATTAGTACACATTAGTAAGTATATGTGCTTCCTATTAAGTTTGGAGTGTGACAAATCAGTATATAAAATATTAGAAAAAAACACGGGTAAGAATCGTCCTGCAATCAGGAATACGCTTGGGACTCTTAAAACAAGGGTTCTTTGCTTTGAAAATAATCGTCTTTGAAACATACATTTATGTTTGAAATATGAACTAAATGCAATTCTATATATCGTCGGTGAATTGTGCTGTTACATCTCTGCCTACCCCATCAGAGATTCGTGTCAAATCAGGTTATAATGACATCTATATTCAAACATCACACTGAATCCTTCACGGGGTAATCTCAGAGAGAGGAATTACCAAATTAAACGCAAAATAAAGTCGAATAATATAAATATATCCTTGGCAAAAAATGTGTGCGTGTACTAGCGTACACTCGTAAGAAGTGAAACTTCTTTATGACGTTATTTTTCAAAAAAATAATTTACTATATGCAACTTTGCAGAAATTGGTTAAATAAAGTTAAATTAGATAAAGTTTAATAAAAGGCTTTTATTATCATAGACATAAATACAAATTCTACAATTAGTTTTTAGTATTTAGGTATCCAGATGTACTTAGGCCATAACTTATCTGAGCTATTGATATTTGCAGTATAATTTGCAGCATGTACGTGTTATAACTCGAGCGTAGTAGAGCAGGAACCAGTTTTCAATAAAAAAAAAGTAAGATATTTTCAAAATGTATCTGACTAAAAGACTAGTATCCACGTCATGAATCTGTAGAAAAAAGATGGCGCGTAACGGAAAAATGTGACGCGTAACGAAAAAATGTTACACTAAATTTTTTTCCAACCCCGATAAAGAAGTTTCACTTCAAAAAGGCGCGAAGATAAGCTTAATCATTCGACTCTTCTTTAAAACTCGAAATAAAAAATATTGCTATGATCTCTATCTTACTTTTTTACATGATGGAACAATCTTATCCTAGTATCCCATCCCTATCTTAGGCGGAATATAAAAGGTAGCAATAAGACAAAAGATAAAGTGAACCACAGCCGCGCCAGTGTCGGCGCGCAAAAGAAAGACAATACTTAGATATCATTAACGAGTCACCGCTTCAGTGGAAGGAAACTTGTTCTTTTTTAAATTCAAATACAGAACATTATTCTGTTGCGTTTCTTTCTTTATATTTCGTAATGGCGTATGTGTCTGAAAGAGGCAGCAGAGGAAGATCACGTTACAGTTGTAACCTACGATCAAATTGATCGAATTATTTTAGTACTCTATACTGGCATGTACATAAAGATTATAAGAACGCAGATAAAGCAATACTTTAGAAGGCTAGATTAAATACCTCTCTCTCTCTCTCTATTCTCTTTAACCCCCCAGTTACACTGCAGTTGGTAGCGGTGTTCGAATAGTAGCGTACAACACAAAGATTGCAAGTTCAAATCGCGAGTGTACCAAAGAGTTTTTCTGAACTCTAGTTTTTTATTTTTTTTATACCACATTGGTGGCAAACAAGCATGCGGTCCGCCTGATGGTATGCGGTTACCGCCGCCTATGGGCGCTTGCAACACCAGGGGTACCACCGCGAGCTTAACGATGAAAGAGATCATCGAGAAGAAACCGTTTGAAAAGAATTCCGACAAGTATAGGTATAGTCGTGCTTTAAAAACGGCGATGAACTCGTCAATCCGTCACGTTGGCACCTAATATACCTCTGGCGGAAAGTGGGTGTGTGAATACTACCTATACACCTCTGCCTACCCCTTCGGGGTCCCTTGTGGGAAGGCGTTAAGATACGTGTACCTCCGTAGCATGTTCATATTTATCATAGAAGCCGTCGTGATTGCGCATACGTTTTATATCTTTTTCAAATGTATTTCGTTACTCTTGTTGTTTTGCACATCCAGGCTTTTAACGAAACCACAGTAATTAACCAACAATGACCTACTACAAATAACAATGCTAATAATATATCGAAATTTCGAACCATTTTGAGAGAGCCCTGCGGGATCCATTAATGTTACTGCAACCCGAGTGCTGCCATGTTGTGGTGAATAAGCGATTTTCGAATTAATTGACTTTAGGCAACTTTTTTTTTGTTTATTTGTTTAAAGGACTTTAAGAGAGGTAGGGCATAACGGGTTTCCCGTTCGAATTCGGAGCTGCCCGACTGGGGCAGGACCTCCACCTTATAGAAGTCCGTAGCCAAATAACACAATTTTTTGTGTTGTGTTCCTACGCGGTGAATAAGGTTTCCAGTAATGAGCTCCTTGGGGAGGGGAGAGGATTGTTACATTGTGTTGGAAGCAGAGGGACTAAGCCCATTATGCTGCCAACACACAACACATTATAACTCTCCGAACACAGAGTGGCAACACGGAAGTGATACTTCGGTATCGTGAGCGTCAATAGGCTACGGTAACCGTTTCTTATCAGATGGGCCGTAAGCTTGTTTGCCACACTTGTTGTAAAAAAAAAAATCTCTTAAACGGCTGGACCGATTGTAATGAAATGTTCTGTGTGTCTTCAGGTGGATTCGAGAACGGTTTAGATTCACCATTGGATGGGTGGCGCTGCGATCGTGTTTCAGGATTTTTTCTTTCATCCAAGCGAAGCTGGGCGGGACTACTAGTATATTATAAAGAGTCAATATTCGATTTCTTTGTTTGTTTGTTACGATTTAACACAAAAACTGCTTGACACTTTGAAAAATTCTTTAACTATCAGAACGTTACACCGTTACTTAATAACAAAGGCTATATTATAGGAAGAATAAGACGTATTGTTTGTTTGTTTGAAAAAAAAATCAATGTAATACAAATATACGCGGGTGAAATATTATATATTTTTAATATTGTATATATTGTTATAAACTGGCACTGTACTCTCTCTACCACCGTGGGAATGGATTCACCATCACGTTTTAAATCTATATACACATCGTTATTACGAGTCCTACACAGACTACGCAGAATAGAGCAGATTCATCCACCCGACGATCTAGGACCAGATACTTTAACACTTCTTTTTACCACACAGGAATCGTCCCAAGGTGTTTATTATTTGTTTATTATATTAATTAGACATGTCATTCTCAAACGCACACAAGATTTGAACAAGGTGAGGTGGTCACTACAATCATAGTTAGTAAACAGGACGATTCAATTCAAACATTGAGGTAATTCCCAAGGTACCGAAATATGATGAAGAGCCGTGGTGGCCGAGTGGTTCGAACAGTTTGCCTGCGACACAAAGATCGCAAGTTCGAATCCCGACATCCCGACCAATGACTTTTTCTGAACTTAAGTACAGTAATTAGTCACACCACGAGCTTTACGGTGAAGGAAAACATCGAGAGGAAACCTGCATACGTCTGAGAAGAAATTCAAAGGCGTATGTATAGTCATGCTTGGATAACGGCGATGGACTCGCCATCTGTCACGTTGGCACCTTATATACATACCCCTGGCGGAAAGTGGGTGTGTGGGTATTACCTATACACCTCTGCCTACCCCTTCGGGGACCCTTGTGGGAAGGCATGAGGATATACATATATTATTATTTAATATATAAATATGATTATTAAAAGTTGTATTTTTTCATCGTTCATCAAAAGAGAGTGCATATTCAATACCCTATTAAGATTATTGACTGTATGGACCCTACTATCAAGATTTATCGTGCATCACACAATATTAAATATAAAATACTGTGGATGTATGTAAGAGTGTGTAAATTTGCTATTATAGCATTTGCCACATAAGTAATATTGCATGAATATAAGCGAACTATGAGCACCATCCACATTATGCCTAAGAGTCAAGTACACACCGCAGTATCATTTCATATCCTGTCAGATGTTTACCAAGTTGTAATATGTGTCTCAGAAACACACTCGACTTACAAACTAGATAACGGTATTAAAGGGACGAGGGAAACGTGACGTGGAATAGCGATTTAAGGCTTATCCTTGGAAGTAAATATATTTAGGTAGAAAATAGTTTTTCACACAAACTCATCCATGCAGGTATAGCACAATTGGAACAATATGTTCTTTAAGCTGGATATATATGTTAATAATTGAGCCGTGGTGGCCGAGTGGTTCGAGCAGTTGCCTGCGACGCAAAGGTCGCAAGTTCGATTCCCGACTGTACCAATGAGATTTTCTAAACTTAAGTACAGTGATTAGACACACCACGAGCTTTACGGTGAAGGAAAACATCGAGAGGAAACCTGCATACGTCTGAGAAGACATTCAAAGGCGTATGTATAGTCGTGCTTGAGTAACGGCGATGGATTCGCCATCTGTCACGTTGGCACCTAATATACCTCTGGCGGAAAGTGGGTGTGTAGGTATTACCTATACACCTCTGCCTACCCCTTCGGGGACCCTTGTGGGAAGGCGTGAGGATATAATAATAATAAAAAAAATATATGTTAAGTAGAGCCGTGGTGGCGGAGTGGTTGGAGTTGGAATCCCACCTCTACTTTGTGCTTGAGTTACGGCGATGGACTCGCCAACTCAAAGGCGTGGGTACATACACGGTGGCCTCTAAAATATATCTCAGATGGTAAGTGGGTGTGTGGGTTCTACCTATACACCTCTGCGTGACGTTCCTACATGACAGATGGCGAGTCCATCGCCATCGATTGGTAGTTTTTAGTTTCTGTAAGGAAACATATCTTATGTGCTAATCTGCCAAATTTCATGCAAATTCGTTCAGCCGTACTCACGAACTATGTTCCTAGATACATGTTATCAACACGAGAGTCTCACGGGGTAGGCAGAGAAGGTGGAGTAGTATGTAAACTTACAAAGTAACTTCGCTTCGACCACAGTCATCCTTAGTCAGTCAGTCAGCTTTATTAATGCTTATTCGTTTGCGTTTGAACCAATAACAAACTATTTCAAAGACAACATTGCCCGGGAACATACATGTCTGCCTGCAAACTTAATGTAGGAAGTTAGTACCAGTAAAACTTAGGGAACCTCGCCTTTACGAGCTTAAACTTGAGGTTTATAGTCCTTTGGATGCAAATTGAGAACAAATTGCGAGTGTTGCGTATGCAGTTTGTAGGGGATATGTTCAGTTGGACGTAATAGCGCATCGAATTCTGTAAACAATGTTGCACAGTTTCAGACCAGACCTCGTCACCTAAATCAAATCGATTGGACACTCGACGGGTGTATGTGTTTATGAAGTGACTGATGAATGTAGACGAAGTGGAAGAGGTATGTATATCTAAAACAATATTTATTTACTAGTTGTCCCGCCCAGCTTCGGTGATAAAAGTAAATTTATAAATAAATAAATAAATAAGTACCTGGGACAATTCCACACAAATTGACCTAGTCCCAAATTAAGCAAAGCTTGTGTTATGGTAACTAGACAACGATATATTTTCTTATATAGATAGATATTCGTATAAATCGTATAAATATTCGTGTTCATCACACAAATATCTGCACTCAGCGGGATTCGAACCCGCGACCTCAAGTTTCGCAGTCAGGAGCTCTAACCACTAGACCAGACGGTCGTCAAATTCCTGAAACACCATCGCTGCGCCATCTATCAGTGAATGTAAACCATTGTCAAAATCGGTCCAGCCAGTTAGGAGGAGTTCAGTGACATACACACGCACAGAAGAAATATATATCCCTATATATTTACCCTCTTTATGCCAGTCAGCGAGTCATAATGAGGAGGAAACAAAATCACAAGTTAAAATCAAAACCTTTATTCAATATCAGTGATACAGGGATTACTTTATTGAACGTCATATCCAGGTGTCTCAGAAAAAAGACCAGTTGTCTTCTAGAAGTTTTAGGAAAATAAAAGAAATAGCTTCAAAGATAACTAAATAATAATAATAATAATATATCCTCACGCCTTCCCACGAGGGTCCCCGAAGGGGTAGGCAGCTAAATAGCAACATTATTATATAAACTCACACTAAGAAATATGTCTTTGTTTATTTCTTTTTCAAAAGTTTTAATACGAAAAAATTTAAACGTTATATATAAAATAATAATATAATATATCCTCACGCCTCCCCACAGGTGTCCCAGAAGGGGTAGGCAGAGGTGTATAGGTAATACCCACACACCCACTTTCCGCCAGAGGTATATTAGGTGCCAACGTAACAGATGGCGAGTCCATAGCCGTTATATATATTCTACTTGAAGAATATATATTCTACTTGTAAACTTTATCGTTACAGCAGACTTTTATGCGATATTAAAGTTAAATTAAAAATTAAATCTGGAGATGAAACGGCGAAACAAGCTCCTCTTTTTTAACATTTTATTCCCGTTTTTACGTAACACAAAGATGTTTGTTTATCTTAATGTTCGCAAGAGGAAAAAATAATTGCCGTGCTTGGCTAACATTATTATTATTTGTATTTATCTGATCTAGGTTTGCCGTGGTGGCCTAGTGGTTCGAGTAGTTGCCTGCGACACAATGATCGCAAGTTGGAACACGACTGTACCAATGAATGTTTCTGAACTTAAGTACTAAATATATAATACTGGCGGAAAGTGAATGTATGGGTATTACCCATACACCTCTATCTACAGCTTCGGGGACCCTTGTGGGCGTCGTGAGGATATATATTCTTATATATTCTAGGCGATGGACTCGCCATCTGTCACGTTGGCACCTAATATACCACTGGCGGAAATTGGGTGTGTGAGTATTACCTGAACATCTCTGCCTACCCCTTCGGGGACCCTTGTGGGAAGGCGTGAGGATATATTATTATTATTATATTCTAGGTAGTAGGTACTCAATTAAACCTGAAAACAGATTTAACAAGATTTTTCTTGACAAAAAACCGCCGCAGCTCTATGCTTGAACTTCAAAGGGAATCCGTGAAAATTATCGGGATTTCAGTCAAGTCGCTCTGTGACGTTGTCAATAATGCTTGTCGTTATATCACCTAGCCATTGACCGAACTCAAAGCTTCTTGCTTTGTGCGCCAAAAGGCTCTTTTATGATACAGCCTTAAAGGGTTGGTTCAAGAGTAGGGAGAAGGCTTTGATTTGATGATGCTAGTACTTCCCGGAAGATCCCCTATGGTATACATGAATGAAAAATGATTTTCACTTATTGTACGTGTTGGGGCATGATTAAGAGGAATTATTTTTCTGCATACATATGTACATACACATCTCCTGGTCCCTCACGGTATCGGCGGAGAGAGTAGAGCGCCAGTTCTCCCAAGACTTATAGACTTCTTTAGTGAAAGAAGTCTATAAGTCTATTGACATACATCAGTTTAAGATCCAAAAAACATCTCGAGAACACTAAGCTAAAGCATACCAAGTATACCTTCAAGGGTCCCCTAAGGGGTAGGCAGGGGTGTAGGTAGTTCCGAAACACACTTTCCGCCAGTGTAAAATTTACGTTTTAACGTAACAGATGGCGAATCCATCGCCGTTACTCAAGCTCGACTTTATGTACATACGCCTTTGAAACGTATGTATGTTTGTTCACTCGATGCTTTCCTTCACCGTAAAGCTCGTGAGGTACCTAACCAATGTACTTAACTTGAAAAATCTTCAGTCGGGATTTGAATTTGTAATCTTTTTGCTGCGGGCAACTATTGGAACCAGTCAGCCACCACGGCTCTCTATGTCAATTGAACTTTAATATTTTACGACCCGCTATACTTCTTAACTTGCGCCTGACACTTATCACCAAAGTCGTTATTTCCACACAAAATAGCAATTCTTTATCGATGCTACGTTCTTCTAGTCACGGTAAGGTAATTAAGGTCATCAGGTTATATGTAGGGCACCGTGTAAACAATATTGAACGTTACACTTATAAAGACACCGTAGATAATTGCCAAAGCGATGAAGCGTCGTTTACTGCGTTGTAATTTTTACGAACGAATAAGCCGCTTGAGAAATGTAGGAGAAACTAAAAAAATATTACCTACATTTTGTACATAATATCATCTCGCCTCTTTATGATCCTTTACGCCACACATACATTTATGCATGTTAGGGACTCGGTGTGATGATATGATGATGATGATGATGATGATGATGATGATGATGACATACATTTATCTTACATGTACGGTCGCCATTTTCGAAAATTCCTAACGTCCTCATCATTAGCTGTTCAATCTATGCATGGAGTTCTTCAAGAAGGGTGTGAAAACATTCCTGCAGGGTCGGCAACGCGCGAGTGATACACCTGGTGTTGCAAGCGTCAATAGGCGGCGGTAACCGCTTACCATCAGGCGGACCGCATGCTTGTTCGCCACCCAAGTGGTATAAAAATAAAATTGTATGTAGTTTAAAAGGTCTTGATTCAGATTTTTCCACTGAACCAAACTATTGTAGCAAGCCTTTCTTCTTCTTAACAAATATGCGCATTGAGGATAGTACGCGATAATTTAAAGTATAGATACTTTTTTTTTAAACTAATCATGAGTACAGTACTACAGTATCGAGCTTTACATACATACATACATACGCCTCTTTCCCGAAGGGGTAGGCTATCGACACTTTCTAATTGATGCCGTCGTGTCCCTAGATACCGAAGATTAGTTTGTCTATAATTGTTGCATAACCAAGGCCAATTTAATGCACTTAATAAAAGCCCTAACCAAATTCGAATACGGGGCGATTTAATATACAGCTAGCGCCATCTAGTGGGGAGTTGTGAACTAAAAACCAACACCCACTGAGCGATGTTTTACTGTCCATCTATATGCGTATTGCACGTATCTACCATGGCTACTTTTATTATTGATACCAATTTATTTACAATTTATTAACATTGTCTTCAGCATGACAGAATAAATTACAAGTTTTTTTTCCTATACTGCCCGATCCGACTAACTTCTCCGCAATAATCCTACTAATGCATGAGGATGTTTTCTTTCACGCAAAAACTACTGAACAGAAATGCATGAAGTTTGCCTCGGAGATAGATTAATTAGCTGAATTAACACCTATGGTATGTTATATTCCAGAAAATTATATTGAACGAATGAAATTAAATTTCACTCGGGTGAAACCATAGGCACAAGAAGCAAAGATTATAATATAATATTATAAGAGATATAAATTTACCCGAATTTATATTTACTCTGCGGCATGGCATTTTTATTTTAATCCACCTTATATTTATTTAGACAATGAGCAGATTTAGGCGTTTCGGTTCTGGTTTAAGAGGTCCTCAGAGATTCCCGAGAAAAGAAACGACTTTTATAATAATTTTCGTCGCTACGAAGGCAAGTACGGCTAATCTTGTTATCTTAGGTATTATACATATATTTATATATGTATGTGTGTATATATATATATCTTCATACCTTGCTACAAAGGTAGGCAGAACGCTTATCGACAAGATATTTAGGTGCGAACGTGGCAGACGTAGAGTCCATCGTCGTTTATCAAGAAAGACATCGTCTCTAAATTTCTTTTCGCCATTATTTATCCACTGTATATGTAAATACACAGTGGAATAACAATGGCTGATACGAAAACAAAAAATGGCGACGCCGGCGTTTTGTAGATAATAACAAAGTGTTGGTACGTTTACCATGCCACAGAAGCTGTGCAAATATGTAATAGGTAGGTAAAAATCTACCAACTTTCACGCTCCAACATTAATAAAACGCAAGCATTTTTCTAATATCCTTACTTCCGGATTCGTGAGTATATTTACGGATTCCGGACGCGTCCGGGAATCATGCCCGGACAAGTGACCGACCTATCACGACAGCGTTATCTAAATCATGACTGATACGGGAGTAATCCTTTACGTGACGCGAAAAGGAATGGTTCGGAGGGTGGGTAATAAATGTTGATTTTGGTGGTGGTACGCTATTTACGATGTTGCGTATTTCACTTTATCCTATAGTTTCATAAATCATTGGACTACAGATAGTGCCATCCACGAAGACGCGCCCCACTTTTCTTCCCTATAGTTTATAGCGTAAGTGTGCAACCACTAATGTTTGAGTACTATCGGTGCACACTGATTACCTATGAGTGCATAAGCACACTAAAATTTAAAGCCTCGGATCACACTCCCCGCATACTGCGACCCCTTCGACTAGAAATTGCTGGGGGCGCGTCTTCGTGGAAGGCACTATATATAGTCGTGCTGAATAACAGCGATCAACTCGCCTTTTGGTACGTTGGCACACTTCAACACACCTCTGCCCACCCCGCGGACTCTTGTAGGGAAGTGTGAGATCATCATCAACATATCATCACGCCGAGTGCCTAACGGGGTGGGTGGGAGGTAGGGTAGAAGAGTATAGAGCGCCAGTTCTCTCTAGACTTACATACCTCTCTCTCTTCGCCCACATTCATCAGCATCTTCATACATGCCCGTCGGTTTCGAGTTTTATATATAAATAAATAAGTTTACATTCCATTCCTTACATGAATTAACTGTTTGTATATAATACATTTATTTACTTCTTATTTTTATTGTACAAAAACTATGTAAAAGAAATCACAGCTACAGGTTGTCATAAAAAATATAACATTTTATTGTTTTTGTGTGTACATACATGTAATATGTACAAATAATTATTGAGCCGTGGTGGCCGAGTGGTTCGAGCAGTTGCCTGCGACGCAAAGGTCGCAAGTTCGAATCCCGGCTGTACCAATGAGTTTTTCTAAACTTAAGATTAGTCACACCACGAGCTTTACGGTGAAGGAAAACATCGAGAGGAAACCTGCATACGTCTGAGAAGAAATTCAAAAGGCGTATGTATAGTCGTGCTTGAGTAACGGCGATGGACTCGCCATCTGTCACGTTGGCACCTAATATACCTCTGGCAGAAAGTGGGTGTGTTGGTATTACCTATACACCTCTGCCTACCCCTTCGGGTACCCTTGTGGGAAGGCGTGAGGATATATTACAATTATTGGTGTGGTTTGAACAAGAAAATAAAACATTTATAAATTGGTTGCCTCAGTCGGCCAGCTCCGTTTATGAACGGGAGATTCCTCTCCGGCCTGTAGAATTGGATAAGCACACACAACTTTACGCCGTACCTATCCCTTTTGGAATAAGTAGACCGAACATACAGCTCTTATTTTAAATGTGAAAGATTTACGAGCTTTGCGGTTACTATTTACAGTTGAAGTTATTTTATTCCTGATAAAAAATACGTACTATCATCACGCAGATTCCGAGGTAGGCAAGAATAGAGCGCCGGTTTTCTCTAGACTTACATACCTCTTTCGCTTCGTCCACATTAATGAGTCTCTTCATACATGCTCGTCGGTTTCGAGTACACTTAACGTTCCCGTCCTTGGCGTCCGACTGATTTGATCTAGGTTGTTAGAACGTGGCCTACCTCTGCCTCTTCTTGCACACACTTTTGCTTTGTATATCTGTTTCGTCAATCTTTCTTCACTCATCCTTTCTGTGTCCAAACCAACGTACCATGCCTTTCTTTATCTTTACAATCACGCCCTCATTCACGCCAGTTGATTTAAAAAATAAATAATAATAATTTAACCAAGTGGTTTACTTCTCGTGTAAAGTTAACTACTTGGTTAAATTGTGAGTTAAACATACGATACAATACGAGTGAGTGCAGAGTGCAGAACGGACAATATATAAAAATAATCCTTGATGCGGATTTTCTGTTATAAATTTGAATTCAATCGGCTTTGGGGTTTTCGGGCTTTTAAAGCGTACAGAAACCTTAAAATTTACATATTTATATATTACAAATAAATATAAATGGAGTATCGGTTTGTAATGATAAAATAACCACTTTTTACATAAAAATAAATAATAATATATCCGCACGCCTTCCCACAAGGGTCGCCGAAGGGGTAGGCAGAGGTGTATAGGTAATACCCACACACCCACTTTCCGCCAGAGGTATATTATATATACTTTTTACAGACTTACAAAGATTAGTTCTTTATTAACATTCATCATTATCATCATCATCAGCCGACTCTAGTCCACTGCTGGACATAGGCCTCCCCTAATGAGCGCCATAGCGCCCTGTCTTCAGCTTGCCGCATCCAGCATCTGCCAGCAGTCCTTCGCAAATCGTGATCCAACCTGGTCGGAGGTCGACCTACACTACGTTTGCTTTGTCGAGGTCTCCACTGAAGATTACTCCACTATTAACATTAACAACAATTAATAATATTTATAAAGAACAGTTGAAACTAACTACTTACCGCTTTTAACTAAATGCATTTGACCGTACAGGATACATAAATACCAAAATAACATTCTTTCTGTCTGTTTGTTCCGGCAAATTTTTGAAAAGGCTGGACAAATTTCGAGGAGATTTTCACATGAAGATAGCTGATGTAAAAAGGAGTAACTTAGGTTACTTTTAATGTAGATTCAAAATTTTTTTTGGTAATTTCCATGCGGTTGAAGTCACGGGCAACACTAGTTTAGTATATATATTTAATGTATTTATAGCTCAAGAAAGGATAGATTGGTTAATTAGACAGATTTCAGATTAGAGAGATTTTCATTAGAAGAATTCAGTTTTTAAAGGTCGTCTAATACGAGAAGAACTACCAAAATTTATAGTAATGATTATCATAAATATGATGTAATGGTATGATGGTAAATGTCAAGATTTCAATAAAAGCTGTCAAAATGTTTTCAAAGCTAATATTCCCGCATAAACCAGAGTGCTTCGAAGACTAGCTAGCTCATATGCCTGTTCTGTACACAGCCCGTTTTCGACGATTTTCCATCGCAAACGCTTTTAGAATGTTTCCTGGGGGGATAAAGGACAAAGCGACGGCAAGACTTGATCATTCAACCTTTATTGGAAAAGGACTATTTACTCACTCTCACTTAATATAACATTTTATAGTCTCAAGGTGACGTGAACGTATGGTACGTTTTCCAAATTTTAAAGGGCTAAAATGTTTTAGATTAATTCACAATAATAATTTTGTCACACCACTAGCTTTACGGTGAAGGAAACCTTTAAGAAGCAATTCAAAGGCGTATGTTTAGGAAGCAATTCCAAAGTGTATGTTTAAGAAGCAATTTAAAAGCGTGCTTGGGTAACGGCGATGGACTCGCCATCTGCCACGTTGGCACCTAAAATATATTTCTGGCGGAAAGTGCGTGTATTGGTACTACCTATTCACCCCTACCTACCGCTTCGGGGATCCTTGTGGGAAGGCGAGAGGAGATGGAGACGTGGGTCTCGGTGTGGACATTAGCGTCATCTATGATGAAAATGAAAGCTCAGTTTATTTGCAACTTGTGTGTGATTAAAATAAGTAAGTGATTATAAAAATGTACATGAAATTGTAGATGCTTTGACTTGATTCACAAAACGACAAGTGTCTCTTATCGCATCGCTAAGACAGGTCACATTTACAAAGCTCTCGGCTTGTAGATTTGTTTCAAGCCACAGCTGGCTCAGCTAAGCCCCAGTCGAAGTACGTCCACGTCAACCACTCGGCAAGCTGTGAATATTTCAAAAGATGAATGTGGGACGTACGTACTGAATGAGCTCTCATTGATTCCACTGCCTTTTGAAAATGTAAAACCTCGTATTCAACAACCGTATTGAATTGTGAAATGGACGGATTAATAGGCATAGTCAAAATCTCAGGGGATGTTGTTGATCAATTATGCTTTTACGTAAAGCATTGCTTAAAAGTCGTCTTTAATTGTCAATCGCAAATATTTCCTGTCATTCAGTGAAGCTACACGTATTCCAAATGAATTCCCAATGTGTTGGGTAGAACCCAGTAACATTATTTAATTTTATCGTATTCTAGATCTTTACTCCATCGCCGATTAACATACTCTACTTTAAATACTTCTGTAGCGAATGAAATCTCACGTTGTTCTTCGTAAAGCTCATAGAATAATAAATTATATACCTTCACGTCTTCCCACAAAGGTCCCTGTAGGGGTAGACAGAGGTGGTACACATTTTTTTCCGCCGGAGATATGTTTTAGGTGCCAACGTGACAAATGGCGTGTCAATCGCCGTTACTCAAGCACGACTATGCATATGCTTTTCAATCCTTCACCGTAAAACTCGTGGTGTGACAAGTGTGTTAAGCTCAGAAAACTCATTGGTACTCAGTCGAAATTCGAATTTGCAATCTTTTTTTTTTTTTTTTTATACCACTTGGGTGGCAAACAAGCATGCGGTCCGCCTGATGGTAAGCGGTTACCGCCGCCTATGGACGCTTGCAACACCAGGGGTATCACTCGCGCGTTGCCGATCCTGCAGGAATCTTTTCACACCCTTCTTGAAGAACTTCATGCTGTACTCTCAAACTCGTACCATTCGGCTGCCACGGCAATTTTTTTAGTAATAAGTTATCACATCTTTCTCATCACCAGGGGTCGAACATTCAATCCTGAGCTTCAAAGTGACTACTTAATCCACTCGGCCACCGGACAATAATAATAACTAAGTCGCAATCAAATGGCGTTCACAATGAAAATGGACGAATGGACTAATTTCACACACCACATACATATGTAGATGCAGAAAGCAATTTATTTGCTTTGTTTCAGATGTTAGCTGGAATAGACAAACAACTAATTTGACCTGGCAAGTGAATTCTTGCTGGAAACAGCTGGCAAGCGGAATGATGGAACGGCTGGCGGAACAAAGAAAATTGAGCGTATTTCATGGAAGGATTTAGGTTCCCTGAATAATAGCTATTTTTAGGTCAGTCATAACTTTGTCTGTCTAGGCCAGCTCAAGATGAGATATATACCTATTATACTGGTTGCGCCCCCCCGTCGCACCTGTGAAAAATTGATTTAATGTACTGATCCTACATACACTTCTTATTAGAAAAATCGAAACACCTAACAAGTTTATGTGTTGTGTACATTGTGTTGGAAGCAGAGGGATTAAAGCCATTATAACCCAACACACTATAACTCTCCGAACACAGAGTGGCAACGCGCAAGTGATACTGGTACTTCGGTATCGTGAGCGTAAATAGGCTAGGGTAACTGTTTCCCATCAGATGGGCCGTATGCTTGTTTGCCTCTCTTGTTGTATAAAAAAAAAAAACATGTCATTGAATTTTATTGGCAAACGTATGCAAGTTTCCTCTCGATGATTTCCTTTACAGTAAATGGTGTAATTAATACATAAAAAACTTATTGGTATAGTCGGGGCGTGATCTTTGTGTTTCAGGCTACTCTAACTACCTCGGCACCATGGTGACAGAGCCGTGGTGACCACAATTTAAGGCATTGAGTAACTGAGACACTTTTACTACCAACCCCCGGCTATTTAGCTGAGATTTATGAAACCATGTATGTTGCATTGCCCAAGTAACACACTAAAACCCACATTAGTTTGCGGAGCCAGTTGTACCCGCCATAAACAGCTTGTATCTGCATCGATATTGTAACTTTATATCCCATTTGGGGGTAATAAATGGAATGCTACCACCCACAGGCCGTTACCGGTGCTATTAGGACCCCCGAGGGCAGTGAAATAATTTTTATGTATTGCTATTTGGAAGGGTTGATCGTCGATTGCATCGATACATTCACGCGCATTTTAAGGCGCAGATATCTTCAACAGTGCCTGTATTGTATAACTGCTGAAATAAGATACCAGCTTTGCTAAGCGATTTTTAATCTTACTAATATTATAAACTAGCTGTGCCCGCGACTTCGTCGGCGTAGACAGCTTTTTTAACTTTCGTAAAAAAAAAACTTTTTTTTCAACAAAAAATATATGTGTACCAAGTTTTATGACGATCGGTTAAGTAGTTTTTACGTGAAAGCGTAACAAACAAAACTTACATTCACATTTATAATATTAGTAAGGATGTGAAGGTTTGTAAGTTTGCATGTTTGCGGCTCTTTCACGGCATAGCTGCTGAACCGATTCTAGCAGCAGCAAAAATTTCCAAAACTTCTTTTTCGAACTCCACGCGGGCATAAGCTAGTATAATATATCTTCACGCCTTCCCACAAGTGTACCTGAAGGGGTATGCAGAGGGGAGTAGGTAGTACCCACTTTCCGCTGGAGATATATTTTAGTTGCCAACGTGACAGATGGAGAGCCCGTCGCTGATGCTCAAGCACGAGTATATATATGTACATATGTACATCTTTTGAATATCTTCTCAAACTTTCGCAGGTTGCCTCTCGATGTTTTCCTTCACCGTAAAGCCGGTAGTGTGACTAATCTCTGTACAGAGGTTGAGCAAAACTCATTGCTACAGTCGGGATTCGAGCTGCAATCTTTGTGTTGTAAGCAACTTGACCACTCGGCCACCACCACTAAGCGGTTTGAGCCCCGTAAAGTTTAATTATATAGGTAGTTAAGAACATACACATTTTTTTATGTTCATGTGGCTTTTTATGTGTGTTCAAGTGGATCGATGGATGGCGCTGCGATCATGTTTCAGGAACTTTCATTTTACCGCCTAAATAAGCTGGGTGGGCTACTATACGTCATTCCAGCTAATAAACTATCTCTGTACCAAATTTCATCTGATTCCGTTCAGTATTTTTTGGCCAGAAAGTGGAAAAAACCTACTCGAAAACTTTCGCATTTATAATATTAGTAGGATTCGGTGGGAGTAAGCGATATAGCGAAAGAGGTAAGTAAGTCTAAAGAGAACTGGCGCTCTCTCTCTCTCAGCCTATCTCGTAAGGGACTCAAAATGTTAAATATATGATGCTGACTAAGCACTCAAATATCTCCATTTCACCTCGTAACTGCCGGTAACTGAGTACTATTTTTGTTTATCTTGCGTCAACCCTTACGTAAAATTGGATAGAAAACGACTGCGACCTTCTATTTGTAGGTAGAGCAAAAGGCACAGTTATTGTACAGCCCCCAAGAGATGATCTAAATGGAATATGTATCATCCTTACTAATATTATAAATGTGAATGTGAGTTTGTTTGTTACGCTTTCACGTAAAAACTACTTAACCAATGACTTAACCGTTCATCATGAAACTTTGTACACATATTCTCGGAGGTATTAGAAGTAACATAGGATACTTTTTAATGAAAAAAAATAATTTTTACGAAAGATAAAAAAGCCGTACACGCCGACGAAGTCGCGGGCACGGCTAGTAATATTATAAATGTGAATTTAAGTTTGTTTGTTACGCTTTCACGTCAAAACTACTAAACCGACCATCATATAACTTTGTACAAATATTTTTGGAGGTATTAGAAGTAACATAACAGGATACTTTTTATTGGAAAATAAAACATTTTTACGAAAGATAAGAAAGCCGTTCACGCGGACGAAGTCGCGGGCACATCTAGTATAACATAATGTTAAGAATGCTAGAGGTAAAAAAAATGCTTTATACTGTCATACAAGAGCTCCCGAAGGGTTAGGCAAAAGTGTAACATGAGCGATTGGTAACGTGAACGACTGTCACGTTGGCACCTGAATACATATACTGCGAAAGTATTGTGATACAATGGCACGCCCAAGGGAAGAGCATAAAGATAATATATATGTTATCTATATACCTAAATAAAAGAGCCGTGGTAGACAAGTGGTTCTGGCAGTCGCGAAGTGAATCGATTGTTTTTTTGAACTTGAGTCCATTAGTCATCCCACGAGCTTTACGGCGAGGAAATGTGAAACAACTTACACACATACATACATATCATCACGCCAAGTCCCTAACGGGGTAGGCAGAGAGTATATAATAATAATAATATAATATATCCTCACGCCTTCCCACAAGGGTCCCAGAAGGGGTAGGCAGAGGTGTATAGGTAGTACCCACACACCCACTTTCTGCCAGAGATATATTTTAGGTGCCAACGTGACAGATAGCGAGTCCATCGCCGTTATTCAAGCACGACTATACATACGCCTTTGAATTTCTTCTCAGACGTATGCAGGTTTCCTCTCGATGTTTTTCCTTCACCGTAAAGCTCGTGGTGTGACTAATCACTGTACTGGTGTACTGTATCATATGTCGTCTTCATTTCACTAAATTGGTTAGAGCGGTTTCCACCTAACTTTCAGTTACCTGAGTGTTATACGCACGAGATAATTAAATTACTACGAACATTACGGAAAGCTTTTACCTATATCCGTATCCGCAATGGCGATGTTACGATGGAACTATATTCTAAGAGAGGTAGGGCATAACGGGTTTCCCGTTCGAATTTGGAGCTGCCCGACTGGGGCAGGACCTCCACCTTATAGAAGTCCGTAGCCAAATAACACAATTTATTGTGTTGTGTTGTATTGTTTAGGTTTCCAGTAACGAGCTCTTGGGGAGGGGGGGAGGATTGTTACAATGTGTTGGAAGCAGAGGGATTAAACCTTATGCTGTAACACTCCGAACACAGAGTGGCAACGCGCAAGTGATACTTCGGTATCGTGAGCGTAAATAGGCTACGGTAACCGTTTCCCATCAGGTGGGCCGTATGCTTGTTTGTCACTGTTGTTGTATAAAAGAATGTAAGTAAAATTAGGAAAATATAGTTCCATTATTTTTCCACAGTACTTTCCAACACGCCTTTGAATTTGTTCACAGACGAAGCAGTTGTCTCTACGTTACTATACGTTCATATTTTTACATTGTAACTGGATTATAGATTTTTTTTATACCACAAGAGTGGCTAACCAGCATGCGGTCTGGTGGTAAGCGGTTACCGCTGCATATGGACGCTTGCAACACCAGGGGTATCACTCGCGCGCTACCGACTGTGCAGGAATCTTTTCACTGAAATCAATTGCATGTTCTTCAAGAAGGTCAAGAGCTCCATGCTGTACTCTCCATGGAAAAACTCTAAGAGGAGCTCATTCCCGACCTGGCGATCGCGAAAGGAAACTCTTTTGGAACCGCGCAGTATGAGACCTTTGTGTTTCCAAGGTATGAGAATGAATTCCCATAATGGCCAACATAAATTTCGTAAAATGGAATTCAAATTAATTATATTTAGAAATTAATTAACTCACATACAAAGGTGTGATTTATAGTCAGGTTAGTATATAGGTATGCCTATCTATTGCTGCTTCATATACATGCTCAAGCCTTCTCACAAGGGAGAGGTAGGCAGAGGTATATATGGATGTAGGTAGTAAACCTCTTACAATAATTAGTTCAACGTAATTAATGTTGAATGTCACATACTAAATATAAAACTAAAGTTACCACTGTCTCCAAGAAAAAAAAACCTTTCAGGAGAAGAAATGGAGAATCAGACTCAGTGTTTTTTTTTACCTTTGTTTCCTTTTGCTTACAGGTAGAAAATCTTACATAATATATACTCTCTACAAGAGCAGCAATTGATTGCCATCATTCAAATAATCTGATGTTGTATTTTACAATTTTTTTTTTCATAAATTTGTTTACATAAATACACACACAAAGTACAAGCCCGTCGCACTCGCACACGTAAGGTCCACAGGCCCGTTCCTGAAAGCGAACTTTGCAGAAATAATACTCTAAAAGATCGCCCTTATCGACCTGACCTTTACGAGTTTTTATTACGGTATGTTTAGCTAGGTAAGTGAGTATAAGTATATCAAACTGGGGTGAACAGTGGTTCGAGTCGTATAAAATAAAAATAGCAATTTCGACTCGTGACGTTACCAATGAGTTTTTCTGAACGTACACTGATTGGTCACACCATGAGCTTTACAGTGAAGGAAAACATCGAGACGAAACCTGCATACGTTTGAGAATACATTCAAAAGACGTGTATGTATAGTCGTGGGTAATATATACACTTTCTGCCTACCCCTTCGGGGACCCTTGTGGAAAGGCGTGAGGATATATATACATACATACATATCATCACGCCGAGTCCCTAACGGGGTAGGCAGAGAGTATAGAGCGCCAGTTCTCTCTAGACTTACATACCTCTTTCGCTTCGTCTACATTTATCAGTCTCTTCATACATGCTCGTCGGTTTCGAGTACTCTTAACGTTCCCGTCCTTCCGATCTATTTGATCCAGGTAGTTGGAACGTGGCCTTCCTCTGCCTCTTCTTGCACACACTTTTGCTTTGTATATCTGTTTCGTCAATCTTTCTTCACTCATCCTTTCTGTGTCCAAACCAACGTAACATATATATAATTATAAAATCTCGTTGTTATAGACTCCTGGACTTGAACTTGTAGTCTTTAATGTGCAGGACTACATAACCCACCCGGCCATAACATAAATAAGGCGCTTGCCCTATTTTTAGTAACAAGCTACAAACATGGCATTAGCTTCAGGAAACATTTCCTTGTTCAAACTTTGCTACGTTGTAAAGTTCCCATCAAACTGGGTTATTATTGCACCAGTCGAACCGCTTAATAACTTCAAAACTGCACCTAAAGCCGCTTAATAACTTTATAACTGCACCTAAAACTGAATTTTAAAAAGCTTGTCACTACTTTTCTGTCGAAATTTATTGCTACCGAGTAGCGAGCTGAGAGTTAGCTAAGTAAATATTGTAAACTGGTATTATTATTGTTTGTATGTATAAGAAAACCTCTATTGATATCAATCGCCTTAGGCACAGTAAATTTGGCCTCTCTACGGATGATTGACCAGCTGTTACAATGAGCTGTTCCCCTCCAAGGGTCGAAGTAAAAACATTTTGTTTTCCACCGTGTTTTCTTAGGATCAATATCTTTTGTATCATAATAAAACTTTAGGGTATTGAAGACACCCACGCGTGTATTATTGCAGGTGTTGGTCAACGAGCCACGAAGATAAGACCTGATAATTGAGGCAGTTGCTAGTGGTAGGTTATTGGAGGTATTCATACATATTATCACACCGAGTCCTTAACGGGGTAGGCAGAGAGTAAAGAGCGACTTACAAAACTCTTTCGCTTCGTCAATTCATCAGTATCTTCATAAATGCTCGTCGGTTTCGAGTACTCTTGACGTTCACGTCCTTGAGCATCCGATCGATTTGATCTAGGTAGTTGGAACATGGCCTTTCTCTGCACTTTCGCTTTGTATATCTGTTTCGTCAATCTTTCTTCATCATCATCATCATCATCAGCCGACTCTAGTCCACTGCTGGACATAGGCCTCCCCTAATGAGCGCCATAGCGCCCTGTCTTCAGCTTGCCGCATCCAGCATCTGCCAGCAGTCCTTCGCAAATCGTCATCCCACCTGGCCGGAGGGCGTCCTACACTACGTTTGCCTAGTCGAGGTCTCCACTGAAGAACACGTTTACTTTTAATCTTTCTTCACTCATCCGGTATTGGAGGTAAAGCTGATAATTGCTTTACGCGCGACTTTGCTTTGAAAATAGCTACTGACCCGCCTTCACTGTTTCACAGATAATGCCATCAAGTCATTTGATACTTAGTTTAATTTTAGAAGTATATCTTGGATTTAAATATGAATGAACTTGAATGTATACATTTATAATATTAATAAGAATAATCTTATTAATATTATAAATGTGAAAGTTTGTAAGTTTGGATGTTTGCGGTTCTTTCACGGCCAAACGGCTGAACCGATTTGGCTGAAAGTTGAAATGGTGATGACTATAGGAATAGGAATAGGCTACTTTTTTTCTTATCCTGAAAATTTCAGTTTTTATATTATAATGTATGATCCTCTTTAGCGGCTGAACCGATTCTAGCAGGAAAATTTGCAAAGCTACTTTTTCGAACTCCACGCGGGTAAAGCCGCGGGCATTAGCTAGTATAATAATAATATTCAGCGGAGTTTATGATAATAGTTGCTGAAGCTTTGTTTATATCTTTCACAGGGATTTCCGGGAGTTCCCCTCGGCCTTCAAAGCGTCTGAGGCTAACAGAAGTATCACGGATGCCTACAAAGCCAACTCTAGACCTCAGTCTCTCTAGTCTCGGAAGACATCGAGACATCTGGTCGTGAACTCAGAGCATGCAGTTCTTCGTTGAGATCGAGAGGTTTTCAAAGATTATAATTTTCCGCAGTAAGTCTGGTCCGAAAATAAATTGGATTTTTGTTTTGATTTTTCTTCTTATTGCTAATAAAAATTAAATATTCAAGAACATAGTAATATTAATACGCAAATAGTTTAAATAAAATATCTGGAATATCAATTATTAGAAGATTGAGTTATAGGTAAACTAAACCTCTGCCTACCCCTTCAGCGACCCTTGTGGGAAGGCGAAAGGATTTGATTATAAACCAAAAAAAAAAAATATCTAACAAGAATGTATATCGCAACTAACTTAAGAAAAAAAGGTTTTTCTGGGTATTAGAAAAATATTCTTGTGTGTTTTAAGAATTTTTTTAAACTTAACATATATTTATAACAATAATGGCACCTAAAATATATCTCTGGCGAAAAGTGGGTGTTTGGGTATTACCTAGACACCTCTGCCTACCCCTTCGGGGACCCTAGTGGGAAGGCGTGAGAATATATTATTTTTATTTAACTAAATAATAATAATTATAATATTAAATATATAATTAAAGTAAAAGTTTTTTTTATAAACTTAATACGATACCATTTTTATAACTTATTTATACCTTTTACAGTGTAGTTATACTGTAAACTTACCTGTAAATAAATTTAATAAAAAACCAATTCCACTTCACAAAAAACCACTCTTAATATTCACAATTGTTAAGATAAACTCCACAGAATTGTATCCCTTAAACAAATGCAACTTGTATTGTTTCAAACAATTATAGTACTGAAATTCACGTAAGCTTAGTTTTCAGGAGCGCACGTCTACCCCCTCTAGCAAGCGAAACGGTACTACAGTCACAGGGGTAGTGTACACTCAACTTTTTTATATTTTTAAGCTTTTTTACTTAATTCTTGTAGTAGTTTTATTATGGCATATTCTGTTAATATTAAGGTGTTCTTACCTGTTGGTGATCCAAATAAATAAATAAATTCTATAAGAATTGTGCTTTTTCTCAACGACGGCTTTCGCTCAAAGAGATATTTTTGTGTTTCTTAGGAGAGTTTAATTATACTTCTGTACGTCTGTTAGTCGTCTAACTCCTCCTAAACGGCTGGACCAATTAGGACGAAATTGTGTGTAAGCTTAAGTGAGTTCTGGATGGTTTGATAATACACTTGAACCCGATAGATGGCGCTGCTCACGAGCTTTTATTCTTTATTATTTCACCCAAGCGAAGTTGGGTGGAACAGTTTCATCGAGTAGCTGACAGCAACACAAAGATTGCAAGTTCGAATCCCGACTGTACCATTGAGTTCTACTAAGTACAGTGATTAGTCACACCACGAGCTTTACAGTGACAGAAAGCATTAAGAGGAAACCTGCATGCGTTTTTGAGAAGAAATTCAAATGCGTATGTATAGTCGTGTTCGAGTAACGGCGATGGACTCGCCATCTGTCACGGTTTCACCTAAAATATATCTGGCGGACAGCGGGTGTGTGGGTACTACCTACACACCTCTGCCTACCCCATCGGAGACCCTTGTGCTAAGGCGTGATAATATTATAAACTTAGCATGTACATCAATATTAAGAACTTTTATAATATGTTACATAAAGATAAGAGATAACGAAATAATTTCTGTTTTGCCTGCCTCAATAAAAATAAAAATGTTTTTATCTTAGTTTTAAAGCTGTTTATTCCGACGTAAAAGAGAACGCCTTTTAATATTTCCAGATGGAATTATATTCGGAGCAAATAGGTACGTGATAACGGCGGATTTTATTCCTACATTTGTTCTATTAAAGGAAATACTAAAGAAATATTATTTTGGATTATATAACGGGGAAGCTTTCTTGGTATTGGAATTTTTATATTGGAGAGAATGTGGCTGCAGTCTACCTCCTCACTGGCTATGTACCATGAGCCAAAATACAGCCATATCGCATCGTTAAGCAATACAATATCGTAAAGTAATCGACGGAATTGGCAAGAATGCATTTTGAAGAAAGCTATTTTTTATAAGTAATGAAAACTGCATTATGCCGAGGTGGTCGAGTGTTTCGAGTAGTCGCCTGCGACACAAAGATCGCAAGTTCGAATCCCGACTGTACCAATGAGTTTTTCTTTGTACAGTGATTAGTCACACCACGAGCTTTAGGGTGAAGCCTGCATACGTCTGAGAAGCAATTCAAAGGCGTATGTATAGTCGTGCTTGAGTAACAGCGATGGACTCGCCGTCTGTCACGTTGGCACCTAAAATATATTTCTGGCGGAAAGTGGGTGTGTGGGTACTACCTATACACCTCTGCCTATCCCTTCGGGGACTCTTGTGGGAAGGCGTGAGGATATATTATAAAACTGCATTCATTGTTATAATTATAATATGAATTTCCTTAATCGCTCACTTATTAATTTATTAATTAATATGTCCTGTCGGACTTAGGCTATTGATACATTGGAGGAACATCATCAATCATTGATAATTACTACACATTAGGAGCTCTCATCGACAGATTCTATTATTTTGTAACTTTTTTAGTTTGTTACTTTTTTCCTGGCAGGTATTTTTTCTTGGAAACGGTGGTAACTTTAGTCTATATTAAACGTGACGTTTATTTTTTTATTTATTTTTTTAAAATACACATTAGATCGGCCAGTAGCCAATTACTCTAAATAGTTAAAATTATATACACGTTCAATAAGTGTTCCCTGTGTCCCTTATGTTGAATAAAATATTTTGATTTTGATTTTTAGAGCCGTGGTCGCCGAGCGTTTGGAGTAGTTGCCTGCGACACAAAGATCGCAAGTTCGAATCCAGACTGTACCAATGAGTTTTTCTGAACTTAAGTGCAGTGATTAGTCACACCAAGAGCCTTACGGTGAAGGAAAACATTGAGAGGAAGCCTGCATACCTTTGGGAGTAATTCAAATACGTATAGTCGGGCTTGAGTAACGGCGACGGACTCGCCGTCTGTCACGTTGGCACCTAAAATATATCTCTGGCGGAAAGTGGGTGTGTGGGTATTACCTTGGGACCCTTGTGGGAAGGTGTGAGGATATATTATATTTTTATATATGTATGTAATTACGCTCAGAGAAGTTAGAGAAGTAATTACTTCAACTTTCTCGCATTCTCGCACATACGTATATACGTAAGTCGAAACTAAGTTCGGGAAGTAATCATTAAGGCTTGGGCACATTTGTACGGAAGGTGCTCACCACCACACGGCGGTTAGTAGCAGCCTGGTGACGTCATTATCTTAGGTCGTTAACCCCCGTTTAGACGAAGAAGTTATATATCCTTAGACATTAGCTTTTGAAGGGAAGGTACCCATACTACGTGAACCACGTTTATTTTTACTTCATGTGCTACCTGTGAGCACCCATAGTATATGGCAGGACCCTCCTCTATCTTTCAAGATAACGTTCATATATTTTTGTTACATTCATACAACGTAGATATTCTAGTGTTCCTCCAAAGCCTGAAAATGCACCTAGTAAACGGTGGTCGACGAAATGTATGTACCTTTGCAAGAAGCACACCGAACTTCGCTTTCCAGTCACCATTACCACTTCCTAAGCTCTCTGCTGTATAAAAGAGACCAAAAGCTTAATATATCCTCACGCCTTCCCACAAGGGTCCCCGAAGGGGTAGGCAGAGGTGTATAGGTAATACCCACACACCTACTTTCCGCCAGAGGTATATTAGGTGCCAACGTGACAGATGGCGAGTCCATCGCCGTAACTCAAGCACGACTATACATACGCCTTTTAATTTCTTCTCAGACGTATGCAGGTTTCCTCTCGATGTTTTCCTTCACCGTAAAGCTCGTGGTTTGACTAATCACTGTACTTAAGTTCAGAAAAACTCAATTACATTCGGGATTCGAACGTGCGACCTTTGCGTCGCAGGCAACTGCTCGAACCACTCGGCCACCACGGCTACATATGTACTTAATCCCTTAAAATTTCCCACTCTTAATTGTCACAAAATCTTCACCACAACCACACACACATAAACACTAGGATGTCTCTGTAACACCTCATTCTAGAGATGAATGTTAATGTCTGCGACACAGTTTTATACTACTGCAGGCATTATCGCGCATAAATATGTAACTGTGTTTTCTGTTCCTTAATAAATAAATAAATAATAATAAATATACAAAATAGGTTCTTTTTTAGCAATCAGAAGGCTTCGAGCGTATAAATGTAATATACTTGAATGGATATATTTGTTTGGAGTAGCGCGAGATTTCCCAAGAGCACGTTGACTTCGTGACGAAAACTTAAGCTGTGATCAAGTACGGTCACGTAATATAGGTACGCTCCCTAAAGGCGGAGCTTATATGCCATTATGAGCTTTTAAAATTAGTGCCCTGACTAGAGCAATCCAACCACTTACCGAAAGGCAAAATCCTCCTTAAAAAAATGTGTCATAATTTACAGATCACGAAAGGAGAATGGTACCAACGATGCTATGTCCACCAAAAAGAAAGCTGGTTCGAGTAGTCGCCTGGAACGCAAAGATTGCATGTTTTAACCCGGACTGTAGCAATTCCAATAGCTATAACTAAGCCTAAGTAAGTAATGTATTCATAATATCCACAAGTGTAAGTAAGGTGGTCGAAATGTTCTTACGTTTCAGAAAAAATAAATAGCATGTGTAGTCGTACTTGAGAAACGGCGATCGACTCGCCATCTTTCAAGGTGCTGTCACACCGCTGCCTACTCCACTGGGTACCCTTGTGGGAAGGCGTGGTGATATAAGCAAAAAATAATAGACTTCCGATTTGTTTGTCTATTATACTAATTAAAAACTATTTGCGTACGAAACATACATCGTGGCAACGTAATCACAAAAATAATAACATAATTATTGTTGTAATAAAATTACAATATGTACAAGTGAAGTCACGTCCTAACAATAGTATAGTTGTGGCCAAATAAGTGCCAAGTGCTCAGCTGCTAAGTAATTTCCTGATTAAGCGTTTTTTCGTTGATGGATTCTGTTCCAAGGCTCTTATCAAAGCTGCGATGATCTGCGAATCCTCTGTTGGTAGGTACCTATACCTCATCTTGACAGACCCTAAAATTGCGTAGCTCTTGGGAAATCAGACTATTTTTATTTTCCATTCCTACAATGCGGTCTGGATTTAGATTGGTTGTTATTTAAACGCAATCCTTTTGGGAGATTTTGATGATAAAGTGACGTTTTTAGATTTTATTTCGGTTCGTGTGAATACAAATAAATAAACGATATTTTATTTTATAAACGATATTTTATTTTATAAACGATATTTAATTTTATAAATGATATTTTATTTTATAAACGATATTTTATTTTATAAACGATATTTTATTTTATAAACGATATTTTATTTTATAAACGATATTTAATTTTATAAACGATATTTTATTTTATAAACGATATTTAATTTTATAAACGATATTTAATTTTATAAACGATATTTAATTTTATAAACGATATTTAATTTTATAAACGATATTTAATTTTATAAACGATATTTAATTTTATAAACGATATTTTATTTTATAAACTATATTTTATTTTATAATACCCCAGATGGACAGTCAGATCGCATTTTTATGAGCAAAAAAGGGTAGGTAGGGAGTGCATACACACATATCATCACGCCGAGTCTTGTATGTAGCGCCAGTTCTCTCTAGACTTACATACCTCTTTCGCTTCGTCCACATTCATCAGTCTCTTCATACATGTTGGTCGGTTTTGAGTACTTTCGACACTCTCGTCCTAGTATATAAAGTATAAAAACCTCCGCCGAAAACGAACCTTTCGGAGACGTTTATATTATTGGAAACATGAAGATGAAACTCGTTAAATTACCATACCAATAAACCATCCAAAATAGATTCCTATTAAACCCATTACACGTTACACATTACACAATAAACTATACAATCAATACCGTAAACTGATAAATTATTGGAATATTGTATAAATTAGCCATTTGCCGTGTCGCCATTACGCGCGGTTCGCCGCGCTAACGTAGTGAGGGTAGTGACAAAACATCGATAATTATTTAAAACTCTTTTTTTTTATTAAATTAAAACTCTAGTAAAGTTTCAAACACGCCTTTCCTGGCCCATTTAATTTATTCCGCAATCTTATTTATTTATTACAAATTTGTGAAGTGAAATTTAGGAACCCGAAATATGTATATAGAGATTGATGAATGTGAATGGAGCGGAAGAATTTATCGAAAGCAAAATGGAGACATCTCTAGCGGATGATCTTTAGTTCTCTTATAGAAATCAACTGTAATAAGAGCTATCAAAATGCGTACTTTAATATTGATCACCAGTTGTTTTATATAATATTATCGTTTTGCACGAAGTAGCTTCAGTGTTTGACTCTAACGCATGGCACGTAGTAATGTGTACCTCAGTAAGTGCTGTTAGTGCTAGCATGAGAAATGCGAGACAGTTTTGTCGAAGCTAAGCTTTCAAAGCTAAGGATGTAAGTTAAAAAAATAATAATAATATATAATATGAATTATCAGTATATACATACATATATACATATTTCCCTGGAGAGTACAGCATGGAGTTCTTCAAGAAGGGTGTGAAAAGATTCCTGCAGCGTCGGCAACGCGCGAGTGATACCCCTGGTGTTGCAAGCGTCCATAAGCGGCCATCAGGCGGACCGCAAGCTTGTTTGCCAACCATGTGGTATAAAAAAAAGACGCATAGATTAGCTTTCAATATACTGATAACTTTGTAGTGTACGTAACAAAGCAATTAGATACGAAGTCTGGATTTACATGCAGATGTAGAAAGGAACAACTAGTCCAAACATCGATATCGGTAAACACTCAATATCAACAAATAGTGAGTATTGGTAAACAGACGATGTTTGATTATGGAAATTGAAATGGATATTGATTGGTATGTGTTGTGTGTTATTAAAGTTAGATTAAAGGTGTCTAATCTTCGTGTCTTCACTGGCTTAAAAGGGGTAACAGCCTTCTTCCGCTCTCGATTCTTGATATGTTTTTAGGTGCCAACATGATGCATGGCGAGTTCATTTTTCCGCTTCGCCAGCACAACTTTATTTATAAGTCCTTGATTTTTTATCCATAAACTTATGCTGGTTTACTTTGTGTTTTCCTTCTCGTTTAGAAAAATAGATTGATTTAAAATTTTGGTGTTCGAATCCGAAGATTCTTGTCTTTAGCGTTCTTGTTAGAAAATAAAAATAATAAATAATAATATATCCTCACGCCTTCCCACAAGGGTCCCCGAAGGGGTAGGCAGAGGTGTATAGGTAATACCCACACATCCACTTTCCGCCAGAGGTATATTAGAAATTATGTTATGTTAGAAAATAAATGGGTATTTATTAACATAAATTTATTGACCAGCAGTGCCCCGCAGTTTCACCAGCGTACATTTTTATTTGATTCGTCTTTATTTTCTTTTTCTATGGCCGCATCTTAATCTATTTTTGGGAGGGTATTAAAATATACCTAGAAATATTAAGTTAACAACAAATGTTTGGACGAATTTTCCACCCGTACACAAAAGGAAATAGTCAGTTCGTTATAAAAGTTTGATCAGAACCCATGCGAAAGCGCTCGTATTGTATTTTCTAAACGAATTCTGAACTCGTTTGCTTCTATTGGCGGGATCGCGTGTTGGTCTGTTATGGTGCGAGCTGAATTTATCGCTGCCAAACTTTTTGCAAGTAACGCAGTTATGGAAATGTAAGTGGCCAATTTTGAGTTATTAATTACTCAGCGTTTTCGAGTTGTGTTACGATTGTAAAACCAATATATGGTATTGAAATTTGACTGGTATATATTCATGACACAAGCGTGACAAAGAACCATAGACTTTGCCTTACTGTGTACCATAAAGTTTCATTTCAGTTGTATTGTCGACTTACTGTATGCAATGAAGCATGCGGTCCGTCTGATGGTAAGCGGTTACCGTCGCCTAAGTCTTTAAAGGGATCTAAAAAGAAAGTATGTAAGTCTAGAGAGAACTGGCGCTCTATACTCTCTGCCTACCCCGTTAGGGACTTCGCGTGATGATATCATGATGATGGTGATGAAAAGAAAGTTGTTACGAGAAATGTCCTAACACCTTAAAGGACGCAGAAGTTAGGGCATTATTTTTTAGGTAGGATTTGAGCAACGATTTGTAATCCTAACGAGTGCCCACAAGAGTCTCAAAGTGGTGGATTATACATAAACACGATTCGCCAGAGATATATTAAAATTTCAACGCAACAGATAGCGAGCCGCCTTTCAAACGCGACGACCATTCATCTCTGTATTTGTTTTTAATTTTATGCAATCTTCCTCGTGATATTTTCCTTCAAATTAAAGCTCGTGGTGTGGTAAATATCTATATATATATATATATAAGTACAAAAACCCATATTGGCACCGATCGGGCTTGAATTTCTTACTATTATACATTATCACTCAAGATGTTTGTAATTTTAGAGAGAACTGGCGCTATATTCTCTCTATATATTTCGTGAGGTACTCACGTGATGGTTTATACATATATATATATATATAATTGATTTGAGAGATTTGAGCCGTGGTAGCAGTTGCCTGCGACGCAAAGATCGCAAGTTCGAATCTCGACTGTACCAATGAGTTTTTCTAAAACTTAAGTACAGTGAGCTTTACGGTGAAGGAAAACATCAAGAGGAAACCTGCATACGTCTGAGAAGAAATTAAAAGGCGTGTGTATAGTCGTGCTTGAGTAACGTCGATGGACTCGCCATCTATCACGTTGGCACCTAATATACCTTTGGCGGAGAGTGGGTGTATGGGTATTACCTATACACCTCTGCCTACCCCTTCGGGGACCCTTGTAGGAAGGCGTGAGGATATATTATTATTATATATTTCACTCACAGACAACTGACTAATATGAACGAGGAGTTCATACTGCAATCTTAAATTAGTAGAGTCCAGCTAAGTTCTAAGCTGACCAAACACGGGGGTGTCCCTAGCTAAGTTTTCTTAGCACCTAAGAGCCTGACTGGAGGCTTTTTGGTATCGCCATTGGTAAGTAGCAAAAGCTACCGAACCTCACGCTACGAGATACAGAAAAAAAAATTATACTATAATTCTAGCTCATATTCGTGTTTGGGTAACGGCGATGGACTCGCCATCTGTCATCTCTGGCGGAAAGTGGGTGTGTGGATACTACCTAAACACCTTAGCGTACCCCTTTGAGGACCCTTGTGGGAAGGCGTGATATATTATAATAAAGTAAATTCTTATTGTTTAAGAAAAATCATTTACTCTTCATTTTCTCTACTTTTTTAATATTTATGAGCCACCATGACAGATGGCGTCGCTGGTCTGTTGCAACAGCAACAGTGATGTTGCTGTTGCTACACTGCTTGTTTGAAAACTTAGAACTCATACCTTTTAGATGGATATCTTCGTGGTATTTGACAGTTATCTGTCATGTCATTTAAGTCACCGTGTATTGACAACTACTAGCACATCACAAAATACCCAGTAATAACAATGAGACAATTTTCGGTAGAAAAATTTAATAGTAATAAAATATGCACTTATTAAAGTATTTCACGAGGGCCATTCCTCTGGTTACCCAGAAGAGGAATGCTCAATGTTGCGTGTAAGTATTTAAGGATAATAATGGGTGTTGTTACACGTCTGCCTACCCTCTTCAGCGATTCTTGTGGACAAGCGAGACGACGATACATAGAATAATAGGATTTTATCTCTAGTGTTAAATACCTCTTTCTCTTCTTCAACATTCCCAGTCTCTGCAAACTCGCCGGTTTCGAATACTTCTGTCGGTCCTATCCGTGGTCGATTGATTTGATCTAGATCTAGATAGTCTTGATAGAACTACTCTACAGGCACCTACCTGAAAGAGTCTCAGCGGGGTGATATGTATGTATGAAACAATACTGTGATAATAATAAATAATACTGTGATAATCCTTACTAATATTATAAATGTGAATGTAAGTTTGTTTGTTACGCTTTCACGTAAAAACTACTTAACCGATCATCATACAACTTTGGACACATATTCTTGGAGGTATTAGAAGTAACATAGGATACTTTTAATTGAAAAAAAAAACATTTTTACGAAAGATAAAAAACCGTCTACAGCGACGAAGTCGCGGGCACAGCTAGTAATAAATAATATAATATATCCTCACGCCTTCCCACAAGGGTCCCCGAAGGGGTAGGCAGAGGTGTATAGGTAATACCCACACACCCACTTTCCGCTTACTACTGTGATGTTATCTGAAGAATGCGAAAATGTATGTTAGATCATGCTGCGGACAAATTTAATAAATGATAATAATATTAAAAACATGTGATTGAGTATATAACGGTAAATTATCGATGATTGATGATATAACGGAAATGATGAAATTGGTTATATTCTAGCAGTTTTAATTCTAGTGAAAATTATAGAACTCTGAAGTGAATGAGATTTTAACCCTTGGCAGCATGTTCCCACGAGTTGGAAAGAATGAAAAATATAATTAAAGAAAGATAAATGACTTATTAAACAAAAGGCGGTTATTACTTTGAAAACCCCCGATTATCGGTATTCTAATTTAATCTGGCTGTTTGCCTCTGATTACCTTTATGATCAGGTGCCCGAGCCCACCCCGACATCTGATATGTTTCAAGCAATGGACAGCTGAAATGGTATTGGAAATTATTCTAAGCGCCTTAAGCCTGAAACTACGCCACAGGGACACCCATAATAAGAGACTGGTATTTTTTTTATAACATAAAGTATAGTATAGTATAGGTAGTGGTGTGTAGTGTCGTGTAGTGTAGCGTAGTGCAGTGCAGTGTAGTGGTGTGTAGTGTAGTGTAGTGTAGTGAAGAGAAGTGAAGTGTAGTGCTGTAAATTCTATTTTTCTTTGAGTATAATTATATAATAAGTATTTTTTATGTAAATATTTAAAATGTAAGTGTTTTGGCTCAGGGCTGTTAACTTGTGTTTTTGTTGAAATATTAAATAAATAGTGTAGTGTAGTATTTTATATAACATCAGCATAATAATAATGGGTTAACATCTCTCCATAGTATGAAACAAATTTTATTCGCGCCGACCATACGCTTAAGTCTTTTAAACTGCAACGGACTTTTTTATAGTTTTCATTAACCCCAGGATTATGTCTTCAAAAATGTGGGTGAATCCGCGGGGTTCAACTAGTTAGTAGTTACTATACATAAAAAGGTACTTTCGTCGAGACGCAATTCAAAGGCGCATACCTATAGCTATACACCTGTGCCTACACCGGGGACCCTTGTGGGAAGGCGAAAAGATATATATCACGCCATGTCCCTAACGGGGTAGGCAGAGAGTATAAAGCGCCAGTTCTCTCTAGACTTACATACCTCTTTCGCTTCGTTCATTCATCAGTATAATAGGTAATTATGTATTTATTTAAATTCTTTCATTACTCCAGGACATATTGAAGGACAGCAAAGTGATGATCCTTCAGGAGCTGAACGAGCCAATTTTGAACATGGCAGTGTCGAAGGCTGCGACACTGCTGGGGGCGTATGACGTCGGGATCATCGACCATGTGGTTTGGGATCATGATTACAACGGATAGTAAGTTCACGCATGTGTGAAGACTGGCCTAAGTGCAAAGTTCAAATCCTGTCTGTACCAATGTATTTTTCTGAACTTAAGTGGGAACAGTGATTAGTCACACCACGAGCTTTTTTTGTTTTTTTTATTTTTATTTTTTTATTGAGGTACACCAACAATATACATATTTGGACACTGTAATACAAAAATCAAAAATTATAAACTTAATATGTACATCAATAATAGGTATACACAACACTTTTACAATATATGTTACATAAAGGAAGAAAGTTTTACGGAGAAGGAAAACATCGAGAGGAAACCTGCATACTCTTGAGAAGAAATTCAAAGGCGTATGTATAGTCGTGCTTGAGTAACGGCGATGGACTCGCAATCTGTCATGTTGGCACCTACATTATATCTCTGGCGGAATGTGGGTGTGTGGGCACAACCTATAGGAAGGCGTGAGGATATATCTTCACCACGGGGACCCATGGGATATATCCTCACGCCTTTATATATTATTATTATTATGTTTAGCATATTTTCACTGATGGCTGATGTGATATTTGTATCTACGGCGACCCACTGGTGCATACAACGGTTCGCGGACAAGTCCACAGTGCCGGTACTGTGTATGCGCTCGCGCACGCACGCCACCATACAATCCATGGCCACCATAATGACCATTATGGTAAGTCCTACATCACCATAGACTAAGATACACGGCCGTCTTGTCTAGTGGTCAGAGATCTGAGCTGCGGAACTATAGGCCGCGGGTTCGATTCCTGCTGGGGGCAGATTTTTGTGATGAACACGTATTTGTTTCTTGGGGTACGTTTGTACGTTTGGGGCTGTTCCAAAGAGTTTCTCTAAAGTTATTAGTAGGGATCGCGACCCCTTCAGCGACCCTGGGTAGCATGAAGGCATACTCAATGGAAGGGCTATCCAATTAAAATATTTTTGTTAAAACGGATAAGGGATTCCGGATATTACTGTGTTCAAACAGTGCTTCTATATAATATTATTATATCCTCACGCCTGCCCACAAGGCTCCCGAAGGGGTAGGCAGAGGTGTATAGGTAGTATCCACACACCCACTTTCCGCCAGATATATTTTAGGTGCGAACGTGACAGATGGCGAGTCCATCGCCGTTACTCAAGCACGACGCGCCTTTGAATAGCTTCTCAGACGTATGCAGGTTTCCTCTCGATGTTTTCCTTCACCGTAAAGCTCGTGGTGTGACTAATCACTGTTCCTACTTAAGTTCAGAAAAACTTATTTGTACAGTCGGGATTCGAGCTTGCGATCTTTGTGTCGCAGGCAACTGCTCGAACCACTCGGCCACCACGGCGCAATGGAAGAGCTATCCAATTTTTTTTTTTTTAATCTGATAAGTTGTTTTGGATATGACAGTGTTCAAACAGTGCCTATTTATATTTAAGTTAGGAACTTAAGTAGTAATAATATAGAAACCTCCTTTTCAGGAGCATTTCGGCACGATGAAGTGCCTCAATTTAGCGTATATTGGTGCACCGCACCCGGTCCTGAACTCCTACCTGCTGCTCTGCCCCATGCTCGGTGCTAATATCAGATTTAAATGCTGCTGTCAGGTAATTACCCTGAAGTTTTGGGACTTGATGAGGCTCATGTGTCAAGGTCCATGGCCCTCGCTCCCGGTCCCATACGTACCTATATGACAGCACAAATATTGTATTCTTACTTAAGGGACACAAGGGAACACTTATGAACGTCACATACTTTAACGGATACGCACACACACATACTTACGGACATGTCTATGATGACCGGTTACCATAGCATACAATCGCTTGCAATGCCAATCCTATGAATATTATAAATACGAGTTTGTGTGGATGTAAGTCCTTCTTCACGCAAAAACTACTGAACAGATTAACACATATAATATAATTTTATATTTCTGCAAAAAACTTATTTCACGTGGGTGAAGCCTCATGCCTCCCCAGACAAGGCTCCCCGAAGGGGTAGGCAGAGGTGAATAGGTAGTACACATACACCCACTTTCCGCCAGAATTATATTTTTGGCGCCAACGTGACAGATGGCGAGTCCAACGCCGTTGCACAAGCACTTCTATACATACGCCATTGAATTGCTTCTCACACATATCTCTCGATGTTTTCCTTCACCGTAAGGCGCATGTGACTAATCACTATACTAAAGTTAAATAAAACTCATTGGTATAATCGGGATTCGAACTTGCGATCTTTGTGTTGCAGGCAACTACACGAACCACTCGGCCACAACGACTAAGTCGTGAGAAACAGCTAGTAATGTAATATGCAGTTGTCTGCTTGGCTCTGTTCTTATGACTAGATTACGAAATGAAAACTGACGAAGGTTTTCGTCCTATTATTATTATTATTATTATTATATCCTCACGCCTTCCCACAAGGGTCCCCGAAGGGGTAGGCAGAGGTGTATAGGTAATACCCACACACCCACTTTCCGCCAGAGGTATATTAGGTGCCAACGTGACAGATGGCGAGTCCATCGCCGTTACTCAAGACGACTATACATATGCCTTTGAATTTCTTCT